>JAEUWY010000011.1:0-177974 GCA_022059125.1 Corynespora cassiicola | reverse complement strand
GATGGTTGGTATTCCGTAGCCTTCGTGGTGTTTGCTTTTCCTTCAGGTGCGAGTGTGCCGGTGTTGAGGTAGTTGGCTTGAGTGTTGTCAGGATTTGTCTTCTGCCTCGTTGAATCTGGTGAAGTGATGATTCTTTGTGTAGGAGATGCATGATTTCTTTTATCATACTCATAAATTATTAGGTAGAGTTAAAATTGGCCAGTTTCCCAACCTTCTTTGCCGTGTATCAACACTTCGCTTGTTGAGACGTATGATTCTTCACAGTTCCAGAGTACAGAGTGATTAAACTCAACAAAGCATACAAATGAAATAGAAATATATTCTTCATAGCGCGTTTTCATTTCCAATAAACTTTACTGAGTTTCTCCCTAGTTTTATAGAGCAAGTCTTGAATGCTAAGGTAGTGGCAGCCAATTCACCCCAACAGTTTTAAAAAAAACCTCCATCTATCGAACGTTACAGCTTCGAAAGAGTTCAATTTTATAAATTCGAGTAAGCCACTAATATTATTCACAAGCAACATAAATGCGAACAGCATAAGACTTGGCAGTTTCTCATGTACGCAAGTATTGCCCGTTGCTTAATCTCCCCTGATTTTACGCGAAAT
This sequence comes from Corynespora cassiicola, assembly GCA_022059125.1. Lineage (NCBI taxonomy): Eukaryota > Fungi > Ascomycota > Dothideomycetes > Pleosporales > Corynesporascaceae > Corynespora > Corynespora cassiicola. Next base: position 177,367 of record JAEUWY010000011.1, on the reverse strand, counting down.
CTAGCGAAGCCGTTACCAGGCAAACATAATACGAACCAAATATAACTCTAATATTGCGGTTTTATACACATGACCAAATTCGAGGCAACTAGGCGACGAAGTAGCAAGGATGCTGTTGATTTGTCCAATTGTAGCACCGCACATCTGCAAGTGTCCACGACTAACATCTCAGCATGCATGCGGTGCGCCCCGCTTCAGCTTATCTTCACAGCCTTTCCACACCATACTCTCTATCCCCTTCTTCTCTCTCCTCCGATACTTCTCACGTTGATAAAACCTTCGTCATGGCGGAAATAGCCGGCAGCATCGTCGGAATCATCTCGCTCTCCATCCAACTTTACGACAAACTCAATAAATATGCGAATGGCGTCAAAGACGCAAAAGACAAGGCTGAACAGATTACAGATGAGCTGGACAGGTTTTCTGATCTTCTCGAGGAGCTTGAGGTCATCATTAACAACTTGGATCCTACAGCACGTGTTAATTCCACGCGAATTGGCATAACCGCTTGTGCAGATGCCATTGACAAGGTGAAGGAAAAGCTACACGGAAAAACACCCAGCGGTCGATCAAAGACACCCATCAAGCTCAAGAGTCTGTTGAAGCGACTAGCATTTCCGTTCAGGGAGTCCGATATCAATTACTGGAAAGATACCTTGAACAGCATCCAGCTAAACTTATTGACAGCGCTCAATGCTCTTGGAATGTACGTATACATAGGAAACACATGTTTACTTAACATCTAATCCCGGTATAGTGATCAGTTTAGGCGCGACCATGAGAGCCTAAGGGAACAAATACGCCGCCAGTCGTTTCTGAACCAGTCGACTATCCAATCAGTTGCACACTCACAGCACATCAACCATCAAACCACCAGTTCTCAAATTTCAGAGCACATGAACGTGACACAACGTAGTTCCGACCAAACTAGCCAGAAATTAGACCAGCTGCAAAACGAAATATCAAATCTTCAAGGAAACTTCAGCCTTGTCGCGGTAAACGCCACTCGACAAAGCGGCCATGAAATGATTCTAGCTTCTCTCAGCCGCATGGTAGGTTCTACCAGTATCTTTGAAAAAGCAGAGCTCACTCGTTTCGCTTATAGGAAGCCAAACTCAACATCCTTACGCCCGAATCCGTATCTCCGGCCGAAATCGACGCAGATCGCACAGACCTTCAGAAGATCGGTCGCAATATCCAGAGATCAAGTGGTAGACAGCCCAAGAGCATGCGGAAAAATATTTCATGCACCTGTCGCGGTCAAACCACCGTGACGAAATTCCTCCAATGGCCTTTTTCGGTCGTTCGAGCTCGAACATCTTCCCACGAGCGCCAATGTCGATTTTGGCTGCCAGATGATGTGTCCTCCAAGATAGATGTCAAGTTTTCGATTTGTAGCGTACTTTTGGGCAGAAAGATGAGAGTTGCCCTCGCCTTGTTGCACGAAGGTGGCGGGTACTCTGTTCAGCCAAGTCTAATATGTCATCGTGTAGTCAAAACCTCACCAGCATTTGAGTATATAGAATCACTCCACGATGACAATAACTGGGTTGGGGAGGATGCATATAAGACTCTATATCGAATTTTCCAAGCGGGAGAAGCATCGCAGTATGATCGGACGCCAAACGGACGAACATTATTGCATGTAAGTAATCCCGGGAGATTAGATATATGCCCACCACTAAAACCTTCCCAGCATATGAGCTGGAAGATATGTAGCTCTGTCTCTAGAAAAGATATTTCTAAATGGAACTTTCTATTGGCTCATATACTTCCTATATGTAAGAAGGTAGCTTTTGAGCGAGACGAGAAAGGACTGTAAGCAAAACAGCCATTCATAGTTATTTGTGTCTTTCAAGGCGAGTCAGGTTAACTCAAATGACTGACTGTATTATAGCACCTGTTGTGAATATCTTTTCCTTTTTTCTACAGCCGGCAATACGATCTTAGTAACGATGCTCAATTACGGCCTTCAGTTGAGCAACTCAATGACTGACCTGTCCTTCCATAAAAACGATGACGTGGTCGAAATCAATTTCAAAAATTTCGATGATCCATTCGATGGCATAGACAAAGTCACCGAATCCGTACTTTACAGGTCAGAGGAAGGTCTGGAGAGATCACTTCTAGAAACTCCCAATGAAGATCTTGGAGAAGTCCCGTTTATTTCCCTTTTGGAATTTTCATCTCTGAGTGGCTGGGTCGAGGGGTGTGCGAAGCTTGTATCGATTGGGGCATTCGAAAATATGAAAAAGAACCAGACATCTAGAGCGCGTGAACTCCTGAGATATGCTATTGATTCGGGAAACGTTCAAATGGTTTGCTTCTGGTTGGGTGTCAGAGAAAATGTCGACCAGAACGCACTGAATATGATTGGAAACCCCCAAGATGCTCTACAATTCGCGCATGATCTGTATGGCGATTCGGAAATGTTTCAAGCAGTTCTCGACTACATCATTCACTGGAGGCTCCAACTACGACACCTCGCTGATTCTGAATCGATCAAATTCCACCACGATGAGACGAAGAAGCTCTTCGACTTCAATGTCGAGTATGTCATGAATTTGTTGATTGAAAATGGAAATTCACTTCCTCTGCCAATGAAGTTCCTTCAGCAAAACATTTTTGGTAGTCTTTCGGGAGGAATAACGATTGGCTACCTGGATTCTATATACAAAGCTGGATTCCTAATAAGACGCACTTCTGATGAGATAGGTGAGAGCAGAGAGTGCTCAGCTTTCATGTCTCTTATGACGAACAGAAATCTCTCTTATGGTTATAATCATCCACATTGGACAGAATATCTTACATGGTTTAAGAGTAAACAATTCGACTTTAGTACAAAATGGCCAGGTTCGACCACAAACATATTTCATTGTATAGGCTGGAAATACGGCAACGAACTCGTCAATACATATTACTGTCCGAAGACTTTGAAAATGTCTGTCTCAGAATACGGGTCTTCGTTTGTCAGAGATGACCGAGATGCCTGCATATGCGGATGTAGCAAGTCCGGATGTGTAGCATTCACATGCTTTTGGAAAGAATCTACTGGTAACTGGCATACCCGTCCCCCATGGATCAAGCCCACCACCATATACGAAAATTGGGCCTATCAGCCTCTGGAAGGCCGATGTGAAGATTATTACAAGAAGTTTGGAGGATTCGTAAGATTCATATTGTTCTTTCCGCATCAACTGTCAAAGTTATTCGGATGTCGTTGGATCATCACAGAGTCCATCCGCCTGGTCCTTTTTTCCATCCTGGGGTTGCAGCACACATGTTGTGATATCAACAGAATCGGGCACCATAGCGGTCCAGACTTGAGCAAACAGCCTTCTCCCCGCCATTCAGCAAAAGTAACTGGAAGAATCAAGCAAGAAGATGCACATTTGCTCTCTCTACTAGAAAATTTAATAAAGAGATTTGATGCTGAATACGATGCATTTGACGGGGATTTCTACTCCTTTGTCTTCGATCATTTGATTCCTGAGATGAAGAAAGTCCTACGGAAAGAAAAGCAAGTGGACAAGGCTTTGCACGGAGAAGCAAGGAGAAACATGGGAGTAGTAATGGAGGAACAAGGAAACGATGAAGAGGAGAGTGCGGAGAGCGACTACGAGAGCTCTGAAGAGTGGGTTACTGAAGATGAAGACGATGAAGAACAAAATGGAGGTGAATCTGGAAAGACATACTCTCGCTGATTCTCAACCTATAGACAATACCCTGGATGATAAAAGAAAATATTTGAATAAGATGATTAAATGTATGCGCATCTGTGATTTCGCTTGGCCTTCATGTGGATCCACGGGAATTTTTTGGGCGGATAAGCAGGACCAAGGGCCTAGGCCTACTCGACATCACGAGTCGGTCGTGCCGAGGACCTGGACAGGACTATCATTTCTTCTCAGGAGTATGTGGAGTCATGCACAACCTCAAATTTCCTGTGTCTTCCGTTTATTTTCTTCTCCTTGATCGTGATCTCACAGTGGCATCATCACTCGAGGAGCCATTTCAATTCTAACTGTTTGTTTGGCCCTCTAACGAAGCTAACACTCGAGAAGACTCCATCGCGAGCCGATATTTTGTGGTCGCAATTCTGTAAGGAAACTAGCACAGCCAGCCAAAATGAATGCGGGGTATCGCTAGTCCTAGTAACCAAGTAGAACTCGGCGAGGCCAGACACAGAGTTACGAAAGATGCCAGTGGGATCTCAAGGCTCCATTCCCGAAAAGGCGCCGATGCAGGGGCATATCAATCCTCTTTTGGTGTAGAGCAAGCCACGAACATCAGGATCCGTCCCTTTGCGGCTGAGATGAACTAAAAGAGGAAAACGTCGACGCACGCCTCTTCCGTGGCAGCACGCCACGTGCACCATGAATGCAGCCTCGTCGCTCATCGCCGGGCTGAAAGAGTAAATACGGGCAGACCCTTGTTGCTCTCGTTCTCTGAGGGTCCATAGACCGCAAGCCAGATCTGCAAAATGCATGGATGAATGCCTACCTCCGCGGTCAATTCTGTTCATCCCCCGGTTTAGTTTCTGGGTATTCGATGTGGCTGATCTGAAAGGCAAAATTTCATCGCTACACCTTGTCATATTCAGAGCGCAGTGCTTGCGGACGGTGCCTCCGTTGTGAGCGCGACTTCACCAAGACATGCATCAACTCATCTAGACTCAGTAGAAGAGATCTAGACTCGGGTTCTTCTTTGGATCTCTGAGGATCTCCACCTCGGCCTGACTATAAAGTGACCCGCCCTGAGTTGGTAGTCTGCAATTCACAGCTTCGCCCATCGCTCACACAATGCGCTTCTCGAGTTCGGTTTCTCTCCTACTCCCGGCTGCCGTCTCTGCGTCACCTGTGGTTGACAGGAAACTTTTGGATACTCTCTTCTGCAAAGTCAATAATATTGTAATCACGGCTCTTGCGAAAGATGCTGCTGCGACGACCTATTGTTCCAGTTACCTTTCGATACCGACATCTACCATGTAAGAACATCCTCTTTGATTGTTTCTCGATCTCTCCTGACACCATCAGCTCTATTACTGTAACGGAAACGCCTTCAAGTGTTTACAGCACCATTCCTGTAACTGTGACTGGCCCAGCGGCTACCACAACAGAGACGCAGACTTATACTACGACCATCGATGTGACTACAACAATCACTGAAGTCCAGGTGAGTAAAAGTCCTATTGTTTCATAGTTTGCGCAATCCTGACTGCAAAAGGCCGAGTATACTACAACAACATTGACGTCTTCCACTTCGACCATCACTTGCTTGAACAGTGCATACACCTACACGCCACCTGTGGGCGTAGTGCCCGCTCCCGCAGCTCAGGAGCCTGAGAAGCGAGGTATCCCAGTGAAGAAACCCACATACCTTCCCAAAAACTGGAACTCGGTCTACGTCTCAAGCGCATGCTCCTGCTTGGCCATCCCCACGCCATCGACGACAAAGACGGCAACGCAAACCTTAGCGCCAGGAACCATCACCGTGCACACCACCGACGTCCTAACTCCCACAAGCACCGTGTAAGTATCACAACCCCCATGTCCAATCCCAAACTAACCATTCCCCCCCAGCACCGAAGTCACAATCTCAACTTCCACAAACACCCTCACCGAAACCACAACCTCGACCTCCACCTCCACCATAACCGCCTTCGCCACGGCAACAACCCTCCGCTCCAACGGCGTCGACTACCGCAAATACACGCACCCCTACGACGCCAACCTCGCAAACAGCGGCTTCACATCCACCTTGTTCAAATCCCTGGCCCCGGACTTCTCAGGCGTGCTCTCGCGCCTCAGCTTCGCGACGCCAAACTGGCCCAACGGAAACACGCGCCTCCAGCTCGACGACCGGGGCTCGCCCTTCGATTCCGAGCAGGCCGCCATCCTGATCCAGGGCTTCTTCATCGCGCGCGAGACGGGGACGTATACGTTCGAGTCGTCGGCCGAGGTGGTGGACAATTGGGCGTATCTGTGGGTGGGCGATGCGGCGCATGAGGGGTGGGACGACGGGAATGCGGCGTTTAGGTCGAGTAGGACGGGGGCGCCGTACGTGACGGGGGTGTATAGCTTCTTCATGAATGCCGGGGATGCGGTGCCGGTGTCGTACCTGTGGGCGAATGGTGGGGGCGTGGGGCAGAGTCTTTTGAGGCTGTATACGCCTTGGGGGGAGGTTTTTGAGGATCATGATGGGTTTTTTATCAGGGCGTGTAGTGCGGAGGTTTTTCCTTAGTCGGATCTGGGCACATGCTGATTGTGAGTAACGACATGTGCTTGATTCTAGTCGTTAGCATCTAATGATATCACGAAACTCATTTTGACAATAAGACAAGCGGGTAGAGTTGCAGATGCGACATCTGAGAAACTTTTTTATTCGTAATTAAAATTTATCTTCATCCTTTACATTTTCGTACGTCAGGGTCATACTACATCTACCTCATCCTGGGAGGGAGGACGGTAGGAACGGGAGGACGGCTGGTAGTCCTGGGCAGCTCGGGCACGGCGGTGGTGGGCACGCAGGCGCAAGCGCTGCTAACCTGGGCCACAACATCGGCAGTGCCATTCTTGCCACCGCAGCCCACCCTCGCGTAGTCGGGGATGAGGCTAACATCATCGTTCTTCCTGATGGTAAAGTTGCCGCAGAACTGCTGGCTCTCCTCGAGGCGACCCTCGATGCTGCTGGCGCGCAGCGAAGTAAGGCAGCTGTTGGACTTGCAGACAGCGGGCTTGGGGCACTCCTTGCTGGTCATCTTGACGACGAAAGAGCCGCGCTCAATGGTGTGCACAAAGATGAAGCCAGACTTGAAGTAGGGGTACGAAGACCAGGAGCCAAGGAAGGCGACGGTGCCGCCGCCCTCGAGTTCGTCATCCTCGGGGTAAATGTCGAAGAACCCGGCTTCGCAGATGCTGCTGCCAGAGGGGTCCTTGGTGACGGAGCGAATGTCCCAGACCGTGAGGCCGGCACCTGCAAGATGTCAGTATTCTGTTCAGCCAGTCATCAAAAGAATTAATCTTACCGTAGTTGGACTGGTAGTCGAAACCATCGACAATGTACTGGTTGTGGTCGATGGAGCGGGCCTTGCCGTGGAAGTTGCCGCTGTAGTGCGGGTTCTCCAGGTCACGGATGTCGAAGATGTGGGTAGTAGGCAGACCCTGTGTCATCGGGCCGACCTTGGCGTCACGCTCGTCGAATTCGTCATCGAGGAAGAGATATTCCTGGTTCAACTCATCGTTGACAACACCCTGGTGAGCATACTCGACACCGGGGTACTCTGTCCTCGAGATGATGGTAGTGGTGTTGCCGACCTTGTTGGTGACGTCGTAGATGGTGAGCGAGTCCTCGTTGTAAGCGTAGCAAATGTCGCGACCAAAGTATCTCTTGTCGGGACCACGGTAGACCAAGCACTGGGCATCGTGGACATAGCCGTCGCCAGCTGCGCAACCAGGGCTCCAAGGGTTGGCAGGGTCGGTGATGTTGAGGAAGATCAATCCACCGCGGCAGGGCAGATCACCACGGACTCGGATGGTCTCGTTTCCACCGACCGAGCCAACGGCAATGGCGTAATTGAGCTCCTCGTTCACGACAATATTGTGGGTACGGCCGACGGGGAGCTCATCCCAGTGACCAGTCAGGTCCGCCTGGGTGAAGTTGGTGGGGTTCTCGGGGTCGAGGTCGAGCAGCTTCTTCATGTCAAAGATCTGCACGCCGTGCTTGATGGCCTCGGAGCCAATGACTGCATAGTCCCGAACGACACGGATTTCTCTCCAGTTGGAGCCAATTGCGTCGTACTGGGGAAGGCGGCCAAGGTAAACCAATTTACCCTCGCTGCTAATCTCGGCGAAAGCAGTTCCGTCGTATTGACCAATAGCAACGAATTCCCTTCCGTCCTCGGAAGTCCAACCCCACGAGGATGAACCGCGACCAACACTGCCGAGCTTTGCGTGAGGCAGGAAGTGGTACAGGTCAATCTGCTCACATTAGACGTGTACTCGAAAAGTGCAACTATAGACTTACGTTGTTGCACTTGAAGGTGTTGTTGGTGTCCCCAGGAACCGCAGCAGCGAATCCGTTCTCGCAGGGAGTATAGGTAAGCTCAGGGTACTGCGAGCTCTCCATCTGACCGGCGGCAAGCTCAGCCTCCCATTGCGCCTGCAATTGATGTTAATTTAGTGATTTAGAAGCTTGAGGAGCTATAGTTACCATCTTGATGCCCATGATGCGTGAGTGGACAGAGCCAGACTCATAATCCTCTGCACTGAAGGCAGCACCGCTGCTCACGCCCACCAAGGCGGAGCAGAGGGCTACGACCGAAAGACCTTTGACCATTTTGATGCGAGAAACCAGAGGCACAACACGGGTGAAGAAAAAGCCTCACCCAGGGAGAAAGACCGAGCTATATGTATTCGCATTCTGGTTGACTACGCCCGGTGGCGGGTGTACCGAGACCCGGCCAAGGGACGTGATAGTCCAGAAGAGGGAGGTGGATAGCCATCAGAGCTCTAAACCGGGGTTCTAGCTTTGGCGTCGAGGTGCAGAGCTTCTTGAGAGAACGGCAGACTCTTGGCGGATGACGACAGGACTTGGCGGTGGGGGTGGGGTGGAATTGGCGGAGCTGGGCAGAGCGTCCAGCCTCCGCCATGCTGACCGGCTGCGGTGATACGCGTCCCTCGGAGGAGACGCTTGGGATCATCTTGTATGCCAGTCTTTGGACGCTTGGCACCACATACTTGGCTTCCAGCTTGGGAAGGTGCTTGATCGTATCTCAAGCCGTTGAGGCTCAGCTTCGGCGCAATCATGGATTGGGCGAGAATTCATATCTCTGACGGAATACCAGGTACGTGGAAATTTTGGTCATATTGTCCGTCTCTGTGCCTTTGTAGATCACTATCCGGCAATGCGGTTCGCCCAATCTTGCGGCAAGGGAAAATGCAGGGAGACGGCAAGCAAACAGACTTGAGATTTCATAAAGCTGTGCGCGTAATGACAGACACAACTTTGCTATCTTCTACCGTGAGATCCGATGCTTGGGGTTGGCGAGTGCTTAGCGGATTTCTTAGGCAACAGCCGGATAGATACGCATCAGTAGAAATGTCCGTAGAAAAGTCTGTGGCTTTTGGCCCATCGCTATACACCGCCGATTGGGCCTATATGGCCTGCTTCCTTCCTACTTTTTTTTAATGGCCCGGCTTACTGCCTTTCTTCGTACGGCTCTCGCACATGCTTGAGTTGCTAGTTTGAGAGTCGGGTAAAGGTTGCTATCGGATACCGCTTCGTGAGATATTGGCGCCTAGACACCAAGCAGAATAGCGTCTACTGTGCCCAAGACCACGAAAAACCCAACCATCTGGATTCGACGCGGGGTCGACATGCGCTTATTGCAAAGAATGGGATTTTGGAATTGAAAAGAAGGTTGGTGGCTGCGAGGGGCATTGTGGCTGTGTTGAGGAGCTTGGTGTTGGGGAGTTTGGCGTCCTCGAAGCTTTTGAGGCCCACGGCTACATCGGCCTTTTCGCGGCCTCACTCAGACCCTGAACCGATAAGGAAAATAGATGAAGCTTGTTGTTTTTGTTTTCTTGAAGGTAAGTCTCCAAGGTGAGGACCAGTAAGTAAAAAATTGCGCGTCAATGATATACAAGAGGTCATTTGATATTCCATGCTGCGGGAACGTACGAACAAGGTGAGGCAATTTGGACTCCTTCGGTGGCTCTCCGTTATGCACAATCTCCAAAACATTCCGCCTTGATGTCTGCGGCTCAGACATTCTCCTTGTACTCTCCACTATCCATCCTCTCTTTATTATGAGCCTCGTTTGCATCTGCAACATCCTGCGGCACGATGCTGCTGTTCCTCCTAATTTCCGCTTTCTCGTGCTCCACGAAGCGGTCAGGGCGCTTTTCGGTAATGGCTTCCTTGTCCTTGAACACGAGGAGAGGACAGTGGCCGGCGAAAAATCGATCAATATCTTCCAGCGTTCTGCCTGCCGTCTCTGGGTAGAAGAAGAACACTGTGAAGTTAGACAATATCTTTGGTGCCGCTATCTGTAACATACCTGTCGGAATAAAAGCAAAGTTGAAGACTGTCCATATAATGTAGAAACGCCACTGCAAGTTTTCGATCCCGGGTGGAGTGACTTCAACGACTATGGCTTGCATTAGCTGAGCTCCTGCATCACGATTGCAATCGGCCCTACCCATGAAGTTGAAGATCCAATTTGTGGCTGTGCCAAGTGCAGCGCCTTTGGTTCGCATTGCCATGGAATTGATCTCGGTAGGGTACAGCTGGGAAAATCAGTATGATCTCAACGTATGAAAATAGAAGACATACCCATGGAACACCTTGCCATCCAATACCAAAGAATACATAGTATAGGAAGAAGAATGCAATCGAGCCTTTCGCCCACGCTCTTCGAGTGTTGTATTCAAGCGACTCGAGCTCGTTGTATCGGATGCAGATAGTGATGATGACATAACAGAAGAATTGGCCTGCAGCGGCATACATCATCATCTTTCTTCGCCCCCAGCGCTCAACATTTGGTATACCGATTGTGGAAAAGAGGAGGTAAGAAACCGAGTTGCAGGCAGCAAGCAGTCGCGCCAGGTTGTTGCTGAGCCCCACAGACTCAATCAAGACGGTCGGAAGATAATAGGAGGTGACGTTGATACCGGCTGAAAAGTCTTAGATTTGGTACTGGTGGGAGGGTGAGAAATGCTCCACTTACACAGCTGCTGCATAGCCTGCGTACCCATGCCAAGAAACAGTCTTCGGATCGTGTGGGTTCCTGCCTGGTCTCCGGTTCGCCCACGTAGCAAGTCTCTCCAGCGAACGGCGTGATCCTTTTCATACTGTACAGCCCATTGGATGTCCTTTGACTGCGTAATGATGAATGGATCTTCGACCTCGGTTGATTCGAGGTCGGCCAGGATTTTCTCTGCTTCATCAATACGTCCCCGCGCAATGAGCCAACGTGGGGATTCCGGAAGCCATGGTACAGTTCCAAAGAGGATGATGATGAACAAAAATTGAAAGGCAAGAGGCACTCTCCAAGCCGCACTTCCGCCCACAAACCTGTTCGCGATGAGTATACCCAAATAAGACGCAGAATATCACAAAAGACTTACGAGAAGCCATAAGTGACCCAGTTGGAGAGCGAGAAGCCAGCAATGTTCATAATCATCTCGATGACAATCAATTTACCTCGCCAGCTGGCTTTGGATGTTTCACCTTGCCATACAGGTGCTTATACAGTCAGCTATATGGAGTTGAAAGATAGCTTTAGGCATACCTGTCGAAGTGTTGATGCCATTCCCAATGCCAGCGATGATTCTGCAGTCGAGATTTAGCAACCGATCACTGTTTGACGCACTCGATACTCACCTTCCAACAATCATCTCTGGCACCCCATATGAGGCAATCTGAATGATTGCGCCAATACTCATGATGGTGGTCCCCAGCAACACGCATTTCTTTCTTCCAAGTGGATCGCCGATGGCGCACACGGACACGGCGCCAACAAAGCAACCAATATCGTAGATGGCTGTTACAGTGCTGATCAGAGACGTTTTACCGACAAGATCGAGCTGATCAAGGAAGTTTGGTGTGACAATGACACCACCTGGGATGTGTTAAAGCAAATCATCGAGAGACTGGTGTGATGCTCACCAAAAACACCCTGATCGTACCCGAACAGAGTCATGTCAGTCGCACAGGCCACTGTTACCCAAAAGGTGAGCCATGCGCCCGTCATCCCAAAGTAGGGCTGCATCGTGCTAGGTGTTGCTCTCGCCGAATTTTTTTCAAGATGTGGAATACAGACTCGCGCAGATATGGTGCGGCGAGCAAGATGCGGGACAACAAAGGCTCCTGGCGGGGCTACATATACCTCAGTGACCAAGCATTTTACAGTCGATTTGTGGACCATGTTCATCGAGCTGCGCACAGCTTTGAAGTCTCCACTCTATGGAAGCAAAGACTGCACCTCTTTCGGACTGCCATTGGTCGCTAGCGGCAGTGATGAAAGCGGCGTCGCATCAATGCACGCTCCCCGCGCATCAGAGGCGGGTCTAGCAACGGCTATCCCGGAGAATCCGGGGTAGCACGGTCCTAGTTGGGGAAAAAAGGCGCTCGTGACTCGTCATGTTGGGAATTCTGCGGCTCATTTTCTATGGAGTTTGCTCCCGATGAGTAGCTCGGGGAGATTCTCGCGGCCGGGTCGTCGATCGTCCCACCTAGCGGGATCTTGTTTCATCTGACACACAGCAGTGCAGCTGCACGGGAGGCTGATTAAGTCCAATCAGAGAGCCAAAGACGTGTGTCGTGCGAGCAAAAAAATCGCAGAAATGGACCGTTTTGACCCCTGGATGAGGGGTTTTGGCCAGGGTACTGCGGAGCAGGATGTGGAGATGAGCGCTGCATTAGGGCGACGCACAGGTTGACGACATTGCACAGTGGTAGGGTTTAAAGTTTGAGAAGGTAGAAGTGACGGATATCCAAGAGTCTTGTATAGAGTCTTGGTGTTGAGGTCGAAGAGGTCAAGACAAGCTCCACAGCAGACGGGGAGGCAGGCGAGGCTGAACCCCACCTCGGGTGGCCAATCACATGCGCATACCGCAACGCGTGCGCCCACGTTGCCTTCATCTCTCGCCCCATTCATCGCCTTTCCATCCTCAGTCAGCGCGGCACACTCGCTCCGCGATGGATCTCATTTCTTTTCCGGGCCGGAAGACTATAAGAAATGCATCGTGTGCGTGCGGTGGCAGCATGCTCGGTCGTTCTCCTCGGCACCGTCCTTACGCTCCTTGAAATGTACAATCGCGACATGTATCGGTCGAGCGCCCTGCTCTCGTTTCTGTGGATTCCCTTGGCCACGGCGCAGAATTCAACAGTCAGTTTGGATTGGCATGCCCCGAAGAAAACCTGGATCAATGACTTGGACAAAGTCCTCAATGGCACGGGGACCAATGGCTTCGTCTTCAACAGCTCAACCTTGCCTCCCGGCACCCCATACGGCACGTACAACTGGTGCAACATGCCTCATGTGAGAGCAGAGGAATACCCCAGGGTCAACAGCAGCGACTTTGTACTCGAATATGTCGAGGTAATCCATCGGCATCATAAGCGAACACCCTATGCGTCCAACACGTTTCCTCGAGAATCGTACAGATGGGAATGCTCAGACCAAGGCCTTTTCTACTACGGAAAGCCACTGAACCCCACTGGGAACGCATCGGCATCGACGTACTGGAGCGTCTTTACGAGCGATACGAACCCAATCGCATCCTCGGGTTTCAACGGAACGTGTCAATTCCCGCAAATTACAAGAGAGGGCCTGGACGATTCATGGCAGCATGGAAAGGATCTCTTTGGCGTTTACCACGACCTGTTGAGCTTTCTCCCCGACGACCTCTCCGACAAAGTCACCTACCGCGTGACAAACAATGTAATCACCAGCCAGGTCGCTGGCATGTTGGTAAACGGAATGTATGCTCCCTCTGAAGACACGAGCCTCCTCATCCAGCCCTCGGGCGTCGATTCCCTCGAGCCCTCCTACTCCTGCCCCGCCGCATCCCGCCTTTCCAGCTCGTATGCGGTGGGCAGCACGTCGCCTGCCTGGACCGCCCACCTTACAGCTGCAGGGCCCCTTTTCAACTCTCTCGACACCATCTCTGGCGTTTCCCCCAGCTCCAACGAGTGGCACAGGTCCTTTGACCACTACTTTGACAACCTCTCCGCTCGCCAGTGCCACGCCAAGACGCTCCCCTGCAACATTGAAGATGCTTCGACGTGCGTTTCGCAGGCTCAGGCCGATACTGTGTACCGGTTGGGGCAGTACGAGTACTCGTTCATCTACCGCGATGCGCCCGAGTCCCTGCGTGCGGCGACGGGTGCATACGGCATCTTCTTGGCTGAGCTCGCACAGCACATGCGTGACAGCGTTGCGGGGAAGAGTTCGGTGATTTACAGGCACAATGTCGCGCATGACGGATCCGTGTCGCGGCTCCTCAGTATCCTGCAAATCGATGTCATGGTGTGGGTGGGCATGGGGTCGGAGGTCGTCTTCGAGGTGTATTCGAAGAAGAGCGATGGATATGAGGGCGGGAAGAGGTACCTGCGCATCCTGTGGGGCGGACAGGTGTTGACGAGCTCGAACCCATCGCTTGGGAGGGTTGATATGTTGGATCTGGATGTATTCTTGGCATATGTGGATGGGCTTGTGGGGGAGCGGGCGGGGAAGGTGGTGGAGTTTTGTGGGTCGTAGGCTGATGCTTTGACGCATTAGCGTTGATAGATAGATGTAGATAGATGTAGATAGATGTCTAATACGTACATATTGTGTCTTCCCAACTATTGAACCGTATGCCACATCTGTTTCCCGTTTGATCCCATTTCTATCCCATATCTTCTGCAGCATAGGTGCAATCCCAAGCATTCGCCAAACAAAACCAATCCCATCCGTTTCCATCCCATTTCCTCTTCCCAACGAGTCCCACCCAAAAAGCGCGCAGAAAAGAAACCCAACAACCACAACACTCCTCAGCCCTCAGGCCCAGCCTCGAAGAGACAACAGTACAATGAGAATGAAAAAAAAACCAACAACCCACGAAACCAACCCCCCTTTCGAGCGCGCCCACCCCATTTTTATCCCCTCACCCTGCCCACCTACCCCTTCCAGCCCGAACGTACCGCACTCCGCACCCCTGCAAACGCCCCATTCCCGACCCTCCCTCCCTCCCTCTACCCATCCACCCATCTCCCTCAACCCGAAACGACATGCACCACCGAAACATACAAGCCCAGCAAGAAGACGTGCAGCGCGGCCCACCACAGCATCTCTGCCGCCCGATCCCGCACCACGGCCATGGCCATGGCGACGTCTGTCACACTTTTTTTCGTGTAAAGGAGGGGGGGTAGGTAGCGGGTGTTGGAGTTTGGCGTTGCGCTGCGGAGCGGACTAGCAGCGCGCGCAGTCGATATCCCTCCGTCTTCGTCTTGGTCTCCGTTTCTCATGCCCAATCCGCACTCATATATCTGTGTGAGTGTAGGTAGGTAGGCCATCTACTACCTACATGCGAGGAATAGAAGCGTCAGACATGCGCACGAAACCCCCCCCCCCCCCCTTGCCGTCCCTTTGTACCACCTCCCATCCCATCCCAGGTTTCGGTTCGGATTCCGGAACAGCATGCAGGCACCACACACGCACCCACGCGATGCGAAGAAAACGGCAAGTGGGCGGTCGGGCGGTCGGGCGGTCGGGCGTGCAGATCTCAGATCGCAGATCGCAGTTCCATTCATGTATGGAATGCATGCATGCATGCATGTATGTATGCACGTACATGTGTGGGTGGGCGCGCGCATGTCTCTGCTCGGACACCGACCGGCCAACCAGCCCACCGAGTGGCTTGCCGGGGAATATGGGGGATGGCGACTGACTGGGATGTGCGTAGGGCTGACGAGGAACAACAACAACAACCACGGCCGTGGGATTGAGACATTATAAGACTTTGATAGTTTGGAAGGGGAGGCCCGAAAGTTCGGGGTGCGTGTTTGGGTTTGCGAGACATGATGCTGTAAAGTGTCGTAGGGCAAGACAGTTTGCTTTCGCCATGCACATTCCATGCCCGCACAACGCCCGAAAACCACTGCAGGTCCCTTTACAACCTCCTGCTCACCCTCACTGGCAGCCCATCCCTCGGCTTCCCCGCTGCGAGCAAGACCTGGTACGCCTCATCCCCAAAGCACTCCTGCACCGGCCCATCCTTGAAATTCGCCTCCTTGGCCCACAGACTGCCGTCGTTGGCCAGCACATCGCCGCCGCACTCATCGTAGGCGGGCTTGAAATCGAACTCGCGTAGGGTAAGCGCTAGAATGACCTTGAGCTCGATGAGCACCAGCTCCTGACCGATGCAATTCCTCGGTCCTTTTTCAAAGGGCCGCCAAGCGTGTGGGTTGAAGTTGTAGATGGAGGGGTCGAGATCAGGGTCGGGATATGACATGAAGCGCTCGGGGATGAAGGAGTCGGCAGTGGGGCCGAAGTGTTCGGGGTCACGTTGCATGGACATGGCTACGACCCAGACGAGCTGTAGGCGTTAATATCCACAGCTAGTACGCAAAGGCGGGGAATTAGGGAGCTCACCACGTTTTCGTTGGTGGGCAGCAGTTGACCCGTCTCCGTATCCTTTAGAAAGTAGTCATCACGGCCTTTGCGCACCGTCGAGGCCGGGGGCCAGAGTCGAAGCGTCTCTTTGATGATTGCGAGCGTGTACTCGCACTTGTTCAGAACATAGGGGTCGCGCTTGAGTGCTTCTGCGCCGTCGACCCCGACGCCAAAGACGCTGTCCAGCTCTTGCCGCACCTTGGCCAGTTTGTCTGGGTGGCGACTCAGCAGATAGTAAGCATAGCACAGGGTGGAGGCGGTGGTGTCGTGGCCGGCAAAGAGGAGCATCAGAATGTTGTCGATGGCGATGCGGCGGAACTCGGCGTTCATGGTGGCAGCGCGTGTGTCAACGTCCTTGCCTGTCTCTTTGAGGTAGGCCTCGAGGGCCAGATCGATGCCGATTCGCTTCCTTGTTGATTTGGCTGGACCGATATCTCGTGCTGCGAAGCGTTCGTCCAGCACTTTCCCAACGTATTCGGACATTTTTCTGTTGTAGTATTTGACCATGAACGGGCGCAGCGGGTGGTAGTGGTGGAATGGGTTCAGGGACTGTTTGTCGACGGTCCATTCCAATTGCTTTCTCATGTTGTCGACAAATTCATTATTAGTCGTGAGTGTATCAAAGTCGTGGTCAGCTACGACGTTTCCAATGACATCGACGGCGATTTTGGTGGCCTGTTTAGGGATTAGAATGGCACAAAACAAAGGAGGCTGCTGCAGGATGGAAGGAGCTTGAGCCAGTCCACTCACCTCTTCTTCCAAGCGAAAGGGAAGGCCGGTAGCGGCATGTTTGTCGAGAATGTCGGTGTACTTTTTGGTGAGATCGACTATATACGGCACCTGGCCCATCAGATGTTGGACAGAAAAGCCCGGGTTGAAGATTGATCTCCATCTCTTCCAGAAAGGACCGTCGGTAGTGACTAGATTGGCAGCGCCTGCCAAGGGTTCCAGAGCCGTTACCAAGGCTTCGTGCTTTTCTAGAACAGTCACGGTGGATATATCTTGGGCAGCCTCACTGGGACTAGTGTCAGGGCAGGATGATGGTGCTTTTAGTGGAGATGAGACTCACGTATCCAGGACCATGCATATGGCACCCGTGATGGGATACATGTCCAAATAAAAAATACGGGGGAGGTTATACATCTTGCGGAGATGATAGGCATGGACGTGTGGATGCACCTTGTTGGGAATGCGCTTGGTCAACTCTCCCATTACAATCAGGTGGCCAAAGAAAAAACTGTGGGGAGGCCCAGGCTGCCATTGGTTAGTCTCGTAAAAGCAATATGGAGAGACCAGATGAGAGTAGGGGGATCGAGGTGGGTGGAGTACGGGATGGGCCGGATAGCGTCACGAACACGAAGTGGGGGGTACCTACTAGCTTGCCATACTTTCTGCGGTGCCTCGTAAACTTGATCGAAAACTTGACAAACCACACAGCGAACAGCACTGCCATGGCCGTGGCCACAGGGTGATCACCGAGGAAGCCCATTGTGAGGGTGGGAGTCGGGGCCGATTCGAAGCGGTGTGTAGAAGAAGGCGTCGGGCAGGGGCAATGGAGGTTTCTGGCCAGCCGTCTCCGGCTATTGGTGGTCTCAGAGATGCCAACGGAAAAGCAGTATCATCAACCTGAGACAGATGGCGAGATGGAAGAGTTTACATGTAATCCGCTGAGGGGGGATTCAGTCGGCACAAACGATAGGGCCGCGGAGGACACTAGTCCATGTATGGCAAGGTGTGCAGCTGGCCAACAATCAGACTAGATGTTTGGTGGGTTCCCTCTCGACGGATCCATCAGCACAAGGTGGCACGGAAGGGGCGGACACGAGGCGCAGCCGGGCCGCGGGGTCAGCAAGAAGCTGGCAGGGCGGGCGAGGACTGAAGTCAAAGTAAAGTTTTGATGGCGCGATGCCAGGACCAGATGGCAGAGGATGAGGCACAGATATCTCCGATGTCTGTGGAACCATGGAGGCGCAAGCTATTGAGGCGTGGGGCGGCGAACAAGCAAGCAAAACGCGGGGAGGCGATCACATCGTGGCATAGGGCCGAGACGTGTATCGCGATGCGGCGACGCGGCGATGCGGCCATGGGACGACGAGTCGAGTCTCGCAAGGCAATGGGGGAGATGGACCCAATGGAGCATGCGACCGGGCGGCGAGCCTCTGTTCCTGGGCAGGCGGCAGTCGAAGAACGCAATCTGGCGACAGCGGATTCATTGGGCGACGTAGGGCTGTGGGCGGCCATGGGCACGAAACAGTAGCGGTGGGTCGTCCCGGGATCCTTCTGGCGTTATGCGCGACATGGGCAGCGGCGCGACGACGACGTCCAAGAAACGGATCCACGCAAGGCTCATTTGCGCATTTGCTCATTTGCGCCCCTTTCTTGTGCAGGCTGGAAGCCGTCGCGAAGGCTTCGAGACGCGGATTCATCTGTCTGCGACTGGAGCCAGCGGACGGGCGGGGGGGCCAATGACAGGCGACGTGTATGACAGACAGGCTGGATCGGCACGCCACTGGGCAGCCCGGCGGGGACGGCGAGGACGAAGAAGCAAGTTGTGCAGATGCAAAAGTCGATATCGTCGACGATTGCGGTCCGCGGGCGGGCGGCCGTGGTTGGGTTTCAGGGCGACGACTGGCGACGGCTGGCAGTGGATGGGAAGAGAGGGCGTGCCATGCCGGGCGGGCGCCCTAACTGGGCTGGGAGCGCCCCTGACGGCCGGGGCCTGCAAATTCCACGTCCACGTCCACGTCTTCGTCTGCGTCGCCGGCGCTGGAGAGCCTCTGCGCTTCCTCTCATTCTTTCTCTCAGCCCTCTTGCGCCGCCTGCAACGCCCCGCCAGCCAATTGCCGTTGCCTGTGCCCTCCTGGCCCTCCCGGCCCTCCCACCTGGCGTGACGCCCGCACCCCCTCACCACCCTCTCTGCCACCCTCTCTGCCACCCTCTGCCCTCCTCCACCGTGTCCTGGCGGCGCCTTCGTTCTGCTCCCCGTCCCATTCCTCGCCCACGCTGCATGTGCATGCGCATGTGCATGGGTTCCTCTGCGACTAGCTGCCCGCTTGCCCTGCAGTAGCACATCCTGTCCCCTGGCTCCGCTGCAACCCTCCGAGCCCGCAGCCGGCATTGCAATTTCGCTGCCCCGGCCTGGCCCTCCACCAGCCATTCACCGCGCTGCACCGCGCTGCTGGCCCTCGAACGCGTCTGATCAAGTAGGACCAACTCCGGCGCAGCTTCACCCCTTCAATCTCTCGCGGCATCCAAGCTTCTGAGCTCCACCCCCAGCGCCCCGTTGTTCGACATTGCTCGTCGCTGCTGCTCGTCGCACCCCCCCAGAGGGCAACTTTCTCGCCCGGAGCCCGACCACCGTCCAGAGCGCTCTCTTCCTTTTCCCGCCCCCTAAGATTACCCGCGCGCGCAATTCCCCGTCGCCGTCTGCTAGATAACGTGACGCTGCCCGCCCGCCCACCATGGCCTCCCATCCTCCACCCGACGCCTCTCCCGACCCAGCTGCCTCTGCCTCTGCCTCTGCCTCTGCCTCTGCTGCTCAGACGCCCCGGCCCTCCAACGACCAGCAGCCCCCCGGACCCCGCCGCACCAGCTTCAACTTCCTCCGCCGCAAGAGCTCCAGCGAGAACCGCGCCCAGCGCAGCGTGTCCGGCGGCAAGATGAGCAAGAAGCAGCGTGCGCTTGCCCAGGAGGAGGCCCTCCGCAAGCAGCGGGAGGCCGCCATGCTCCCCCGCCAGCCCCCGCGCCTGCCCTCGCACTCTGCCCTCCCGCAGATCGAGACGTTTGGCGGCGAGGATGCCCGCCCCGACTCGGTCGCCATCGTGTCCAACAAGGCCGGCCACTACAGCCAGTCCTACGCCCACGCCCACGCCCCCCAGCCCACCCACAACTTCAGCCGCCCGTCCGGCGAGTACAAGATGGCGCCCGTCAACCCAGGCCCCGCCCCGCCGCTGCCCACCGAGCCCTCGTACATGAACTACGACCCTTACCCGCGCACCGAGAGCATGACGCACCGCGGCCGCTACAGCTACGCCAGCAGCGCCGTCAGCTCCGTCAACAGCCCCCGCCGCGTGCGCAGGAGGAAGGATCCCACTCCCTTCAAGTAAGATGGCTTCCTCCCGCTCCCTGTCCTGCCCTTCTCTAACAGACCCCCCCCAGCATTCTCGTCATTGGCTCCAAGAGCTCCGGCAAGTCGTGCTTCATCGACTTCCTCAAGACCGCCCTGGCCCTGCCAGCCAAGAAGCGCCCGCACACTCCCTCTCCGCCCACGTCATCGCATGCCTCTGACTCGCCTTTTACCTCGTCCTACCTCGAGACCGAGGTTGACGGCGAACGCGTCGGCGTCACGCTCTGGGACTCGCAGGGCTTGGAGAAGGCCATTGTCGATTTCCAGCTCCCCGTCATTACCACCTTCCTCGAGTCCAAGTTTGAGGAGACATTTTCCGAGGAGCAAAAGGTGGTGCGCGCCCCCGGCGTCCGTGACACCCACATTCACTGCGTCTTCTTGGTCTTGGACCCCGCCCGTCTCGATGGCAACATGGCCGATGCGCGCCGCCGGGCGAACAAGAAGGGTGTGCACCAGATGGTGAACGGACTCGACGATAGCCTTGACCTCAACGTCCTCCGCGAGCTCCAGGGCCGCACCACCGTCATTCCCGTCATCAGCAAGGCCGACACCATCACCTCGGCACACATGCGTCACCTCAAGAAGATGGTCTGGGACACGCTCAAGCGCTCCAAGCTGGACCCATTGGAGGCCCTGAACTTGTCCGACGATGACGAAGAGGACGAAGATCGTCTTGACGAGCGTGACGAGGACGAATACGTGCAGTCGGACCGCGAGGACAAGTCGGAAATGCTCAACACCATTGTCGATCGGTCGTCGTCCGAGGCTGAGCGCTCCGACGCCTCGTCGACTTCTTCAAACCCCAAGTCGCCGCCGACATCTCCCCCGAGTGCGAGGCGCAGCCACACGCGCAAGCCGTCTGCCATGTCTGCGTCCATTCACAACGAGGAGTCGGAGCTCCCCTACCTGCCCCTCAGCATCATCTCCCCCGATCCGTACGAGCCTGACATAATCGGACGCAAATTCCCCTGGGGATTTGCCGATCCCTACAACGCCGAGCACTGCGACTTTGTCAGGCTGCGCGAGAGCGTCTTCAGCGAATGGCGCGCCGAGCTGCGCGAGGCGAGTCGCGAACAGTGGTACGAGGCGTGGAGGACCAACCGCCTCCAAAAGGGTAATACTCAACGAAGAATTGCAACGTCAGACGGTCTTGCGAACAAGCAACTTACAGTACCCAGCATGAATGGCCGTGCCTCGAGCGCCGGAAGCCGCGAGTACCGGAATCGTAGCGCCGGCTACTAGCCGAGTGACAGATCGGAACACCCACTTCGTGAAACGGCCGGCCATGTAACCTGAACTCTAAGGCATCCATCGCCTGCTGGACCGCCCCCTGGGACAAACCTTCTTTTGTGGCCTTGGGTCGCACACTGTGTCCCTGCACCACGGCCCACTGCACGCCTGCGATACTTGGTCTTCATTTCGATTCGACATACTGGACAGTTTGTAATTCGGCACCACGTCAACCTCGACTGCGAATCATACCCGCCCCATTAGATTCTTTCCATGTATCCCTCTTCTTTTTTCTTTGAAACTCCCACACTCATACCCAGAACCTCTTCTCCTATGTTCAAAGCACCCACAAAAATCTCTTCTTCTCGCCGGACATGTACGCACGCATGCATCTAGCATGCAGCACGCGAGCATTCCCGGTACACCATCTTGTTCTACTACATTTGCATCTGTTCTCTCGTCCGAGTGCGCATACCCCTTTTTCCTCGGTTCTAGTTCTCCAATTTGATGTCTTAACGCCCCACCACAACCCCCCACTTTGCAAGTTACCGGATGGCTTCACATACCACGTCCACCACCACAAACATACAGCACAGGTCAATGCACCCTCTTCGGCGCTAGCGGTCGGTCTGCGGGAAATCAAATTACCTCCTCTTTTTCTTCTTCTTTTCTCTCTGATTTGTCTTTTTTGGGTGGGCGGATGGAAATGAGATGTTTTATATCATACCTGACTAGCTACCTACCTACTCTACGTACGCTGAGCGTAATTCGCCGTATGGCTCTTTGGACTTTGCTTGCTAGCGTGCAAGTAGGCTCAATCAACAAGTAAATGGATCCCCTTTTTGGTGCTTCTAGTCCTTTTTTCGAGGCTGGGGTGCTGTGGCCCTTTTATCCCGTGTTCTTTCTGCGTTTGCGTGTGATGAGAGTACTATGGGGAAAGAGGGAGTGTTTAGATGAGCATGCAGTTGTTATGTGTGGGTACATGGTTATTCCAAAAGATGATTGGTTTGCCATGTATCTTTGAAGAGTCTGGTGCCATGTAAAGGTTGTCGTACGGCAACAACACCCACCATCCCACCATCTACCCCTCATTTTGTTTTGTTTTCCTTTTTCTCAACCCTCCTCAGCCCTGTACCAGTGTTCCCAGCCTAGACGCGCTCGCTCCAAGCTCAGCCACAGCCACGCACGCACCCCCATCCCATCACATCCCCAAACCCTCCAATCCAATCCAATCCAATCCAAAACCCTAGCCATGCAGTCGCCAATCTATTCTTATCGCTACGCGGCGCGGCAGAGCGGGGCGTGGCGGGGCGCATGATCTGCATGCACCATCCATCCACCCGCCCGCTGCATTCCTTTCGCGTACACTTTTTTTGCTCTCGTTTCTTTTCGAATCTTTTGCATCTTTTTTCTTTTGCTTCCTTTCAGCTGCCGCGGAAAAGAAAAGTTGGGTGGGTCGGCGGGGGCTTTGCTGGTTTCAAATGACTGTTTCTTTTTGCTTTTGCTTTTCTGAGAAGCGCAGGGATGGGGTGGGAGGTTACATTCCGGGAGAAGGGGTAAGGGTAAGGGTAAGGGTAAGGGGGGGAGGGTATGGCTTTGTTTTTTCTTTGTTTCTTTGTTGTTTTTTGGGGGGGAGTGAGAGGGAAGTGGGGGTTGCTTTGTTAGAGCCGGGGCGGTTCAACGGTTGGTTGGTGGAGTGGGGCGGGTGTGGGGGAGGGGGGATGTATGAGGAGTTTAGGTGGCGGTGTTGGTTTTGCGGGGGAGTTTGGGGGCGGAATGAGGATGCTGTGTGGCGGTGTTTATATTTAATTCCAACAACCTGGTTTTGGGCTCAAGGTGTCCTTTTATGCATGACTAATTCTTATAATGGACTTACGGCTTGTCTGGGTGGCACATGATTCCGGGGGAACACAGAATGAGAGACACTTGGTTGCCAAAATTGAACGGGCGCAGCATTTGTATGACTGGATGGTTTACTGGGGAAACTACACTGGTAGATGGACTTTTTGTTGGCGGATAGGAGTTCTCTGGCCTTGGGCGTGCTATTGAGATTCAAGAATCGGATTCTGACAAGCTCGTGTTCATATTGCGTGATCTCTCCGTTTGATGGCTTGGTGGATGCTGGAAGCTGGGTTTTCATTTCCAAAGCATGTCAGGAGGTGTTCCATTCGTCACGAATTCGCTCAAACTCATAGAGCGTCCGAGGTCACTGAATCAAGTGCTCCTCCACTAACCTTGTCCCTTGGCACAGTCTTCTCAGCTTAAAATACTGTCCCTTATGATATTTTCTCGCTGTACCTGGGAATCATGCTGAGAATGACACCAGAGCACAAATGCGTGGACGAACACATTGACTCTAGTTCACATTACAACCCACAGCAACTTAGTTATTGCTTCCGGAGATATGACTGGCCGTCATTACGTTACTCCCAAGACAAGCTCCATTGAGAGTCCTAGCAATGCCATTATTAATTTTGTCTCTCGTGCCTGCGATCCCAGACCTTGATGACTCTCCTTTGATTGACTCGGAAACCTAACAACTCAAAGTCGGAATTATATGAGCAATAGTGCTTGAATCACTCCTTTTTAGTATGACCAAATGACTCGCTGTGCACTCTGATTATGCCAAATGCCCGCAACTATAACGGCACATCTACATCTTACTTCCTTCCTCCACTATTTCTCCAAGTTTGGCATCCTCCTAAATTTCCAGTGAAATGGACCAAAACTCTGAACTCGAACCTCAGCCTCGTCCTGAACCTGGACTTGAACCAAAATCCAAACCCAAATTCGAGCCATTTGAGAAACTAGCTGCCGAGCTTCTGGACTCTATCGTAGAACATATTTATGAACTACACCGGAAAGACTCCCCAGAGAAAAAAGCAAAATTAACACCCTATGCCTCTCTATGTCGGAAATGGAAGTCAGCCATCGAAAGGCTCACTTTCAAAAGAATAGATATTTTCCTCAGCGACTATGTTGTAGACCCATCCAAATTCACTCAAAGCAAACCCAAACGTAATAGACTAAAATTCAATTTTGACGATTTCGAATCGAAATTTCGAATCTTCGACCCCAAAACCAATAACCTAAAGTCCAAATCGACCTTTGACCCGGACAGAATCAACTCTCTGAGGCGTCTTAGAATCCTTTGCAGTTTTGACGGAAATTCCAAAGACCTTGCAACGAGGGATCGGAGGACTTCTTGGCTGCTTAGTGGAACTACAGAAATATTCAAGCTTCTCTCCAAAATTGAATCCCAAAGAAAAGTCTCGCTGCATCTTGGAATACAACTTGAGGCCTGGGACGGAGGTGCATGGGACACCAGAAAACTAGCACCACCTCAGGCAGAAATGCCGGTCTTGAACAGCGTCACGTCCTTTAAGCTCATCCTTAATGAGGACGATACGCCCCCTTTCAACGAGCGGGAGGTTTTCCAAATCATCGCAAATCTACCTGCTCTTGAACATATTTCCATGCAAAGAAGTGACCAGGGGTCAAGCGAATTGCGGAGTGGCTATCTGGAAAGTATCATCTCATGACCCTGTACATGATGAAGTTTTTACTGATCATAGAAAAGGGTTTGCGACCACGTTCAAACAACCGGCATTCTCCGATCTGAGATCGATCACAATCGAATCGTTCCATAAGAGTAATGCGATGGAGCGTAGAGCCCCGCCCACCATAAGCGCGGACGGTCTATGTGAAGCCATCCGCCATCTCGCAAGGAGTCCCAAATTGAAGAAGCTACACTTGATGGGCGAGTGGGTCATCCCGCCCGACCTGTTTGGTGATGGCTTGGAATTCAAAGCTGTAGAAGACTTCCGTCTCTACTTTTCGGCAGAGACTTCCGATGGCAAACACTTCTTCGCCGAGGATACGTGGTTGGAAGGCCTTCACCCGAGAGACCGTCAAAAAGTCGAGGACCATCAGCACTTTCGCACGAAACTTGACCCAGATACTCTTGGAAAGCTACTTGTCGACGCCGCAAAATGCGTTTCAAAATCGGAGAAAATCAAGAGCTTCATCATGATATATGAGGATAATGCAGATGTGGACGAGTGCGGCGAGTTGGAGGACCCAGTCTGTTACTTTCCCACATTCAAGATGTGCTTCTTTCGTCCCGGTGGATCCTACAATAAGGCTGGCACATTAAGGCATATCCCCCTAGAGGATGGACCGATTAGTTACAGCCGTATGTATTGGAAGGTAGTAACTGACGGACCCAATATAGAAGAAGATGACGACCCGAGAAATAAGGCTGAGCTGCTGGGTGACGACGTTATAAAGGCGTGGACGGAGGTGTTCTGGCCGCATCCCAGGGTCTGCTACTTGAGCAGCAAGTTCGATGAAGGAGCTATCAGGAAAGAAAATGGCGAGTACGAAAAACCTAAGAAGAAGATCGAGTGGACAGACTTTTATGGTTACCCCATAGCGAGTTGAGCTCGGTGCGCTGGTCCTCAACGTTGATGCTGCTTTTACTGTAGGTGGACCAGCACTTTTGAAGTGATTTCATCTGCAGGATCATTCTTATCTTGTAGTTTATGCATATAGAAATTGATTTTATGTTTTCCGAGACAATGTGCACGTTGGAAACATGGCCTGTAGACTCCGGTGTTGCAATCAGCACAGTGGACCTTGAGGTGAGAGGACGGGCCGATAACAGGGAGGATACGGAGCTATAATAGCTATCTACACATATCGACAGATTCCACACGGCTATTTCTAAGTAGCTTAAAAAGGTGGAGAACTGCACTAGAATTAGCATAAAGCCTATCAGACCAAAGCCTGCTGTTGTGTAGACCGCCCCGCACAGACCTTCCAGCAAGCAATTCGCCCCCACGAGCAGTCAAGACCCCACACACTTCTGCTCTCTTCGTCACATTCGCTACCTGGTGCTCCAACACTCCCGAGTAAACAATGAACCGATCCCTATCCCTCGATACATCCTCCCAAAAAGCCACCTCATCACTGCAGACACCCGCCGAACAAGTCACGCGGGGTTTCCCCACCACCCAGGTAGTCCACGAGGCGAGACCACAGTACCAGTCCATAGGTAGGCACGTCGAGACCACAGTCCTGCACGTCTCCCACGTACCACGGAACGTACCCCCCCCCCTCCTCCTCCGAAGCCTTTGACAAAGCCTTTGACGCGGAGAAGTGCGGGGGTCCCGAAGCCCCGGTCTGAGCGAGCTGAACGGAGCGCGGGGTTCCCTCCCTAGAGGCGCAGGCCAACCAGAATTGGGTAGACTGGGACAAGGAGTGCAGGAAGCAGGCCTGAGGTAAGGATGGTGTAATGCTAGCAACATCGCCGCTGGCGGATCCTTGATAGAGGTTTGTTCAGAGAAAGCATGGACCACGTACTCCCCCACAAGGCTGCTTGACGATACCCACCTTTTACTTAGCCATCACGACACCACGTGGCCATGCAACTCCACTCCACGATGGCACGGCATTCTCTTCTTGCAAAAGCGCGCATATAGGCTGGTATTCACTCATGTATTGATTGATCAATCCGATGGTACGGTATAACCTCCATCCTCCATGGTATCACTTGTCTCCCTCCACCCACGCCCACCCTCTCCCATCCACCTCCCCGAAAAGAAGAAAAGCAAAACAAGACGCCTGTAAAGGCATCATACGGGGTATATAAGCTGAGAACCACCACCCTCTCACCTCCACATCCCCACCCCTTAGAATCCCACCCCACCCACAAGGCCGGCCATGACTAAAAAAAAGAGACATGATGACAAAAACCATTAGGAAAGTTGGGTATGTTCAAGTGCCAGGCCCTGCCTGCTGTGGCAGGAACCTTGATGCCGCATGTATGCATGCGTGCGCGCGTGCTGGAAAAGCGCCGAATCGAAGACAGAAGGGGAATCTGAAGGGAAAAAAAAGGATCCGCAGACGAGGGACGCTGGAACCTCGACCGACCAACGCCACGCCATGCAAGAGAAAATCATGCAAACCACATGAGAAATTAGCAAAAGATATAAGGAACAGGTATAG
Source organism: Corynespora cassiicola (assembly GCA_022059125.1). Lineage (NCBI taxonomy): Eukaryota > Fungi > Ascomycota > Dothideomycetes > Pleosporales > Corynesporascaceae > Corynespora > Corynespora cassiicola. The sequence goes on along the minus strand of JAEUWY010000011.1, from coordinate 149,840 downwards.
AGGGGAAAAAAAGTGGAGTTGGGGGTATCGGACCCGATAGGAGGGAGCATGCTGAAAGAAAAAAAAAAAGACGTTAGGAAAATAGGGGAGCCGTGCAATGCCGTGACGTTCAGCAGTGACGCGCACAGTACGCCATGATTGTGCAAATCGGGACCTGTGCTGCCGTCGGAAATAACTGGGAGATCGAGGTAGGGCGAGTTGCGGATCGGCGACCGCCGATTTACGCCGCACCACACTCGGTTTGGAGATAGACGGCTAGAGCGCTGGCCTCGTCAATCGGCCCCTGAAGATCCGTCTTGAGCGGCCATTCCTCATGTGCAAGACAGCCATTGACAGGTGCGCCATGCTGAGCCTCCCAGTCGCGCCTCCACATCTCGAACCTGAGCTCCCAGCGGTTGACGATGCGGCGCCTGCGCGCCCCCATGGTGGCGTCGAGCCTGGCCGCGGCTTTGGCAAACTCGGATTCTTGGGCGAGCTTGTCTTTTTCGTACTCTGCGTCCAGCTGTCGCAGCTCTGCCTGCTGCTTCTGCAGCTTGATCTTGGTGTCCCTCTCTTGCCGTGCTCGCAGCACGCTAATGGCGCTCTCGTGCTTCGCTGGCAGCTTCTGCTGAGTCATGTATTGGCGAGCAAGTTTTTTGCGATCCTCGTCGGTTACTGCGTGCGTGACTTCGGGATTCGCGGGGTTAGCCCCGGAGCAATAGGCCTCCATGTACTTGAGGGCCGTGGCCACATTCTGCGCTTCCTGGTCGTGCGTCTTGCGTAGGTCGTGTTCAGCGATGACTTGTGCCTCTTCCAGGCGCTCCAAATCGATAATGTGCTGTGGAATGTGAGCAACCGCGCCACGCGAGATTTTCATGTGATGGCCTACCTGACTCTCCTTCTCCTCCTTGGTCGTCTCCAGCTGCGCAGCGAGGCGCTTTAGGGACCACTCGCGGTACGACGCCAAAGCCTTCTTCTGGTTCGACTCGAATGCAGAAACATGGCGAAATTCCTCCTTTTGCTGAGCCTTGAGACTCTTGAACGCTTCGTTGGCCAATGCAGAATCTAGACCCTCCCCATCCTCACGTGCCGTCTCTTGACTGGGCGAATTCGGTGCGGTAACAAAGGGTCCGGCCGGAGGAGGGCGCATATCTACGGAGCGCGGGAGATCAAAAGACGACATGCCGTCCTCACTGTAGCCAGAGTCACGGAGGGAGCCCAACTCGGGCGATTGAACGAAGCCGCTGGTCACAATGTCCGCCTCTTCTTTTGAAAGGACCGTCTCAAGAACGGGCCTTGGGAGTGGCTTTCCGCAGCAGCTCGGGGCAAGGTGGTCTTTGCCATCCAAAGCTTCCTGGATATGCACCCGAATAGCATACTTTGAAAGCGCATGACCGCACTCAAGCTTCGGGGTCTGTGCTTTGGCGTTGTGGCCGTGGTGTGACCTAGACGGGCAGGTGCTGCAAAAGGCAATTAGAACGCAAAGGCCATGGAAGAAGGAAAAAAAAATCAAGTGTTCTGAAACACCGTTACGGGGCCTAGAACGCACCTAGAATCGCGGCGGAACATGGCGAACAGCTGCGAGGCCCGCTTATGCTTGCGGGGCGTGGGCTTGGGGAGCGACGACGAGCCGGTCGACCGGACCGAGTTGGTGACGGAAAAGGTCGAGGACGAGTCCCGATGGCGCACACTGGCTGGGCGAAAACGGTCCATGACGGAGTCGTAGCTGTCGAGGGACAGTGAGGCACGGGCGAAGGGCGGCGGCTGCGGGGAGCGCAAGATGGGCGATGCTGAGATGGGAGCGTCGGCGTAGGGATGGTCCCGGGAGGTGCGCGAAGGCTGCGACGTCCAGGCGGTCGACTGGGTTTCCCGCGAGTGGATGGACATGGAGCTCCTCTGCTCGCTGGAGAGGGTGACGGTGGACATTGCTGTCGACACGTCGTTCACGTCCGGACACAGGAAGCGGTACGGGTCCTCGACGCCAGCCTCGCGGGCCTGCAGGGCGAGCTCCGAGTCGACATCGTCGTCGGTGGATTGGGTTGGGAGACGCAGGGCCTCGGTGAGGTAGACGTGGTCGTCGAAGATGAGAGCGGTGCCCAGGTCGGCAAGGGCAAGGCCACCGGGTTCAGGCATGGCGCCAACCCGATAGCAGTGGTGATGTCAAGAGAGTTGCGGCGGAAGTCATGCGCGGGCGCGGGCAGTGGCTGTGCTCGAGGCGTCCGAGGGGGGAGGAATGGCGAAGGGCGCGGCGGTGGTGGAAGTGGTGAGAATGCGGTGTTGTGGTGGTGGGATTGTGGGATGGGGGAGGTCGAGGGTTGATAGGGCGTACGGAGAGCAGGGCGGTGAGTGAAGGAACACGGATGATAATGATATGCCCCCCACCACGCCCACTACCACGCCGACTACCTGCCCACCATTTCCCACCATTCCCACCATGCCCACCATGCGCATCCACTACGGCGACCCCTACTGCAGCCGGCCGGCAGCTACCTCAGGCCGACGCTGCGCAGGAGCCGTTCTCGGACCCGACCCGCCTGGGACCAGCCACTCAGCGCCAAACGCCTGCAACCGCGGTTGCGCATCGACAGGTCCAAAAAGGGACGTCTCATCTCCTGGGCAGCGCTCTGGCCTGACCTGCCTGACTTGCCTGACAGGCCGGAGAAGGGCGCGAAACCAAACGAAACAGTAGCGGACCAGCGTAGGCTCCGGTGAGCGAGCAGCATGGCCGGCCAGCATCCATGCATGGACGTACGTGTGAGTTGTGCGTGTGCGAGTGCCAGTGGCCTCTGGCCTTCACCGCCAGAGGTGACTCCTCGCCCGCCTGCTCGCCATGATGGATCCATCCATCCATCCGCAGTACGCGCATGCGGCATGCGCCAGGCACACGCAGCCGAACTAATGCCGGGGCGCGACGACCCACGGTCTTGCGCAGTCGTGATGTCGACCCGGCAGTTCTCGTGACGATGCAGATTACCACTACGCTGGGGCGAGCACAGTCTTGATATCACGCCCGTCCTGTCTTCCGCGGGAGGGAACCCAGCCCGCTAGCAGGTGGCCGCTCAGCGTGACGAGTGACGACGAGGCCGCCGTACGTGGTACCGTCTGGTGGGCCGGATATAGGTGTGGATTTGCTGGCTCGCTGGCTGTCTTCCGGATGCATATCCGCCGTACGCGCGCCTCCACCCGCCCCTACGGCGGTTCCGGCCCCATCAATTGGGCGGGCACGAAAAGCCACAGCAGAGGGGACGAGAGAAGAGGGGCGCCACAAAAGAATGCTCCTTGCGGCATCCAGGCGCCGCGGCCGCCAGCACCGTCATGTCCGTGGTATCGAAAACAGCTGGATGGGACAGGAACCGCTAAGCTGGCCGATCGGGCGGGGGACAAGGAAGACTGAGGTCTGCGGCGTGCATCTCTTTTCCCAGAAGCAACCGCAGGGCTGGCTAGGATCGGCCCTCCCCTCCCTTGGCCAGTAAGACATCCAATACCAACTACCCCAGGCAGGACAAGCAGCCTTCCCCCTTGCGAAACCTTAATCGCGCGACCTGCGATGCTGCAATGGACATGCGATTGTTGAAGCCATGGTGGGCAGAAGGTTCGTTGAGCGACGCGACAAAGGCGAAAACCACGCTTCTGGCCCAGACGCTTTTGTTGGGAGATTTGGAGGCCCAGCGTGCTCCCTACATACGAGGCCCTGTAGCCTCTTACCACGACTCTAGGTCCTGCTACCACCAATCTGGCCATGTGCCTCGGCGACCTTTCCCTTTTCCCCCCCAAGGGCCCTCCACCCACCAGCCTGATCATGGCCATGATGCAAGAATAACGACCCCCTTCCCCCTCCAATCACGCCTTGCCCAACCCGTGCCCTTGTGCATGACCGCCCTTACCGTGCTTATACGTACATGGTGCAATACCCGAGCCCATGTACGTACCAACGTGGGACCACTCCACAACCGCGGCATCCCGCAATGTCATACAGCAGTAAGCCGACCAGCCAGCCAGCGAGCCAGCCAGCAGCACACCGCACCGCACCGCACCGCACCGCACCTGGGCACTGCACCGCGCTTGCACCCGCCCAACCGCAACCGCAACCGCCCTGCAGCCCGGCCCCAACCCAAGCCAACCCAAGCCCACACAACCCTCCTACAGTAGTCCCGCACCGCACTCCCGCATTCGGAACACCGCACCTAACAAGTCATGCTGCTAACCAGCCAGCTAGCTGGCAGAGAAACGAGCCGGCCTGGACTAGCAGACGCGCAGTGCATCCCGCCCGCCCGCTTGTCCCTTGCGCTTTGCCCCCTTGGGCCGTCCGGTCTGTGGGACCGTTGCTGTGGCATCGCGGCCGACGAGCGAACCGTTGGGGGGGAGGGCTGGGCTGGGGCGGTGGGCGATGGCGTGCATGTCCATTTTGCATAGGGCACGCTTCTTTTTTGCATATTTCCATACGGTCGGTTTGCACAGACAGACGAACAGACGAACAGACATGCAGACGGCATAAAGGTCTATTACAACGGACTATTGCGGGCAAAAAAGTGTCCAACTCTTTGTTTAAACTACATTGGTGGGCCGGCCTTGGGGGTTTGGGTTGGCATGGTGGTGGTGGTGGTGGTGGTGAATACATGGGTGGTAGAATGGGATGGAAAGGGAGGTAGTACAATACACAAAGGAAGCTGCCTTGTCAAAACAAAAACTGACACCAGTGTGAGAGAGATGTGGGGTCTTGGTTATGCAATTCCCAACCCCCTCGCTTTACTCCCTTGCAGGAGGTACAAAAACTGGGTCGTGGTGGTGTCCAGTTGTCTTGCCCAACAGAATAGAGAAAAAGAAGGAGAAGAAAAGAGTTTCAGGGAAACGGGAGGCCAGGCCGGGCTGGACTGGTATACTATCAAAAACAGGTTGCTTCCTTGTCTTTCGCAAAACGCCAGGGTTCTTTAGATGATGATGATGATGATGACGACGATGAGATGATGACGAGGACTGGGAAAATATGCTGATACTTCGTAAAAAGAGACCGTGGGGAGCGGGTGGGCGGGCGTGTCTTCGTTCTACCCGGCAATAAGCACCCAGAGGAGGAAGACTGATTTACATGATTAGCTCCGGGATTCTTCTAGTCCATGCATGAGACAGGCCTTACATATCATCAAAACGCCAAACATCTTGGCCACCAGCCAGCGATTGCCCTGCACGCGGCTCCAGTACTTCATCAGCTCGCGCTGGGCGCCCTCGACATTGTCCACCACGTCCTCGGTGTTGGCATCGATGCGCTGAATCTGCTCACCCTGCTCCGACACCATCTGGGCCAATTGGCTGAAGATGCCGCCGAGCTCGGAGATGGTGGCCTCGATGGACTCGATGGCTTGCCCGCGCTGCTGAATGTACGTATTCTGCGGCTGGGCCTCCTCCATGAGCAGCAGCTGGGCGTCTGATTGCGGACCGCCGCCGCGCGTCAGGGCCGACGAGCCCGACGGGTCCAGCGAGAGCAGGTCCTGCTGTGCGGCGCTCGTGTTCTTGAAGCCGCCTCCGGGCGAGCGGCCGCGCTGCGGCGTCTGGTACAGCGGCGAATCTGTCCGGCCCGGGTCCAGGCCGCCCTGCGAGTGCGCCGCCGTCGTCGAGAGGAACTGCTCCGTCCGCGAGCGCGTGGCCTGCATGTTCTTGGTCCGCACCTCGAGCACGTCCTTGAAGCTCCCGCCCACATTCTGCAGCTTGTCCTTCAGCATCACGACCACCTGGTGATTGTGCTCCCCCTCCTGGTCGGCCCCGGGCTTCGCGCGCGGGTGCTGCTTCGCCGTCAGCGACTGCAGCGCCTGGATCTGGCCCGACAGCTGCGCCATGTCCTGCTTGATGACAAAGGTGAGCTCGTCAATCTCGACGGGCCGGTCGTCGAAGAGCGTCTTCCGCCGCGCTAGCTGCGAGAGCCGCTCCAGCTTGGCCATTGTGCCTGCAATGCCGCGCCCGACTTCGGCTGCCTTGCGCGCAAACTCGGAGCGCTGCCGCTTCTGCTGGTTGCCGTCTGCCTCTGCCTTTTGCTGTGCCGAGAGCAGCGATTGCCGCGCAGCGCCCGTCTTTGCTTGCGCCTGCTTCCGCTGGGCTTGGGCGAGGATGGAGCGGAACTCGCCCGTGCGGTCCTGTATCGATGCGGCCATGGTGAGGATGTGCGGGTGGGTAGACTAAGACGGGGCGGTAGGGGGGAAGTTACGGCGTCGGCGGTCGTAGTCGTTGATCGTTGGTCGTGGGCGTGGGCGTGGTGGTCGAGTCGGGTCGAGGGGGGCGGCGGCCGCTGTCGAGCAGCAGCAGCAGCAACAGCGGAGCGGAAAGGCTCGTCCGGGTGGCGGGCGGGTTCGATCTGGGGGTCCGAGGGTGGATCGGCCAGCAACGCGCGTTGGCAGGGAGAAGCGGACGTGCTCGCGAGGGGGGTCGAGGGAGAAGCGGCGCGGTGGGTGGGCGGTGGTCTGTGGTGTTGGATCTGACACTCCGTCCTTTTTCGCGGGCGGCCGTTTTCAGACGGGCAGGCTTGGCTGCGAGAGATTACAAGTGGGCGGACATGGGAGAGGGGCGGCGGTGTTGGGGGACTTGTTGGCGTGGGCGGGAGAGGCAAGAGGGCCAGCGCTTGGGCGGACGTGAAACGTATACAGAGTGGTTGTTGGCCGTCTATCTGCCTGTCTGCCTGTCTGTCCATGGGCCAGACGGTCGACGTGGAACCTGGACGGATCCACGGGTGTCCCTGTGGCGAAGGGCCAGACACGCAACAGCGCGGTGGCTGTGGCGGTGCCGGCTGCCGTCGGCCATTTTCCCTTCACTGCTCGTGTCCAGCGCCGTAGGAGAAATTACTCGCGGCAGCTCACGCTTTTCGCAGCTCCTGCAGCGCCGTTGTCTTCTTCCAACTGCCTCGACGCCATTGCCATCATCCCTCCCACTCGCACTCGCGCGGTCGCTGTTGCTGTCCCTGTCACTGTCGCGAACGACGCGTGGGCGGCGCCGTATCCTGGCCATTCCCGACCCCCGAGCCCCCCGGTCCGGCCTGGTCGCCATTGATTGACTGCACCAACCTGACCTAGCCAGCCTTGACGCCTCGCGACCTGACGACTGACGACCAACGACTGCATCCGTCACCTCACCCCCCGTCTCCGCAACGCGCACGCTGCGTCGCTCGCCGCCGAGCCACCCGTCGACACGAACTGCTGCGGCCTGCGATCGCCATCATCCCGCCCGCCGCGACACAAAGCGCCCCGTACATGCGCTCGGGGGGAGTCGTCTAAAGAAAGGGCACTGCCCAGTGTGCCGCTGCCCAGGGCGTGCCGCCATTTAACAACTGACGACGGTCCGCCGCACGCCGCCGTCCTGCCAACACCATGTCGGGCCCCTTCCGGTTCAACCAGGAGTCGGCGAGGTCGCCGCTGTAAGCTGTCTCCCCCTCGTTGATGGAGCTCCCTGAAACTGACGTACCCTCCAGCGACCGACAAGCCCCAAACCTATTTGCCGCGGGCCAGCCGCCCTCGTTCAAAACTAATGTTAATCGCATGAAGACGAAGAAATGGGTCGAGGCCAAGAAGAATGCCTACGACGGCGACGACTGGGGCGACTACGACGAGTACGACGAGTATGGCGTCGACGATGCCCCGCCTCCGCAGCCCGCAGCCTCAGCATACCGTCCGAGCCCCTACGGCCAGCGCATGGAGCAGCCCTCGCGCAGCTTCACCGACCCGCAGCGCCAGGCCATGCCGCCCGTCGCCCGTAGAAATTCCTTCGAGGCGGGAGATGAGCACCGGTCCTTTTCAGCCTCTATGGCTCCGCCGCCAGTGCCCATGCAGCAACACCAGCAGGACTATCATGACCCAGCACATCCTCCAAATAGGCAGGCGAGTGCCGCCGAGTCGGACATGACAGATACATTGGAGCACCGACGAGATTATTCACCCACGGCGATGCCTCCGCCTCTGCAGACGCGATTCTCGCCGCCCCCACAGAGCAATACCAGCTCCCCGAGCACTCAGTTCCCGCCGCGCAAGAGCAGCATCGGCCAGGTCGACTCGCCCTCTGCCATGTCACCCCGGAGTCGCGCTCCAAGCAACCCGCAGAAGCCGCTGCCTTTTATACGGCCAGCCGACATTTACAAACGCCACGAGGAGGAGCGCCAGCGCGCCTCGTTGGACTCGGGAAGGCCGAGCTTGGATTCGCTCTCATCCCGTCCGAGAGACGACGCGACGTCTCCCCCGCCTCAGGGCTCGGATGCACAGGCAAAGAGCCCCGATGCTGCCAAGTCGCTTCACCCCTTGGAGACGGTGGCGGAGAGAAAGAGTGAATACTTGCCTGATTTTGACGTAGCTGCACAGAGCCGCGGAAAGGCGCCCGAGCAGGCGCAGGGTCGTGTTTCACAACCGGCAGAGGGAGTGTCTGCTGCCTTTGACAATGACTTTTGGTCTAGCAGCCCGCCAACTCAGCTTCAGGATAGTTATACGCCCGTGACGTCGCCGCCCGATGACAATGGCTTTCGCAATGTCGTGAACCAAGCATTCACACGAACCGATGACTCGCGGTCGGTGCCGCCCACTCCCATAACCCAGCAGGATTCTGGCATGTCCAGGAGCAATACCAACAGCACTGCCGGGATCAGCCCGATAATGAGCCGCGTCCCCAGTTCCGCTACGTCGGCCTTGAAAACCCGCAATCAAACGGGCGAAGGTAGCACCCCCGCAATTGCTGAGGAGCCTAGTGACACAACCACGCCCGTCTCCAGGCCAACTTCCTCTGCCATGCTTGGCGGCCCGTACCAGGTCCCGCGAAAACCCTCGCCCTCGCACTCTCGCAACGTGTCGAGCACATCGCTTGCCACGCCGAGTGGAAGAGACAGTCCTGCCCGATCCCCCGTGGTGGAACCTCAGAAATCGCTGCCCGAGCCGGAAACGGCGCAGCTATCTGCTCTCAGCCCAGAATCCCCAGAGGACTTTGAGGGAGGACTGGCCGGTCCTTCGTCCGCATACGCCACTCGGGAGGCCGACATGGCGACTACCGCAATGGACCCCAACAAGGCGGAACTTACCGCAGCCCAAAAGGAGTCGCAAGACGCTTTCCTGGAATCACACCACTCGACGTCGCCAATTGGAGATGCCTTGCCACGGGAAAGGTCCGAGTCTCCCAGCAAAGGTCGTGTCCAGCAGCTCGCCGGCAGGTTTGGAGAGGTATCCCACTCGCGACGAGGTTCCACCCAATCCAATACTTCGAGGAACAGCGTGCAGTCCTGGGAACGGAGCCCCAATAACTCTCTACCTCCATCTCCGACCAAAGGCAATAGCAGACCAAGTAGTCCCACGAAAACTGCGGGCGAAAGGCCGGCTGCGGCTCGGGAAGCCAGTTTCAGGCCGAAATTGCCAGGTCAATGGGAGTCGTTCGCCACTTCAGTCCAGACTCCGTCTGAGCAGGGTGACAAGGAAATCAAACCGGCAGATGCACAAGGTCAACAAGCGTCACCGCTTGGAGAGGTTGACCTCACCCCGACGACTGCCAAGCACCCTGTTTCAGACTCGGAGCCTCAAGTCACGTCTGAGCCTCTTGCTGCGTTGAAAGCTGCCGGAGCTGCCATGGGCGAGGCTATTCAAGCCTCAGTGAGCGGTGCGTCCCAGTCTCGCGACGACCACAAGCCTTCGCAGGAACAACAACCCGGCGACGTCTACATGTCACGACCTGTACACCTGGACAGGGCCGAATCTTCGGTTTCAACCGTTCCTCCTACACCACCTGCCAAGGACACCCCTGAGTCCGAGGAAATGCCACCTCCACCTCCCCTGAAGCAGAGAAGCCCTGAACCAAACTCACCTTCATCCCCTCGGAATGCCACAGAGCGACCCTCTTTTGTACCGCAACTCAGTATGGATCCATCAGCAGATGATCAGGAAAGCGACCGTTTGCGCAAGGAAATAGTTGCAAGCCTTAGCCCGAGCCCTCTTTCAATTCGAAACTCCATTGCTGCCCCTCCTGATGCCAATCGGGCGTCCCTCCAGCCTGGCACCGGCGCAGAGGTCAATCGCGCGAGCTCAATCTTGCCCAGTGAATATGAGAGCTACTGGGCTGACGGAGATTCGGCCTCCCCACGTGTGTCGCGCGACGTTGGTGCCCACGCGCCTGAACATGCAGTCAGCAAGGCGGAGCCTGCAACTGGCGCTACACCCTCCGGACCGGCCCGCCCGTCTATTCTCACCCGCTTTAGCTGGGAAGCCAACTCATCGCACGCCGCAACGCCAGACGAGCAGGCTCAGGCCGGAGCCAAGGCGGAGGACGTCAATAGTCCTTCCCCCGAGCAAAAGTCCTCCCCTACCGTTGCACGAGTGGCTTCTACGCAGTCCTTTGAAGCTATCCCGGATACTTACTTTGGACCTGGCTACACCGCTGCTAGCAAACCGGAGCCCTTCAAGGAATCGGATCTCGCCAAGGTTGCACCTGAACCATTGGACTCGGGGAAGCAGTTGGCCAGTCCTTCGCATGAGAATGCCTCCAGGGAGCCATCCCCTGCTCTTGGTCTTCACGTTGTCAACTCTGCTCTCAATCCAGAGGCTGTGGATATGCCGCCAAGGCTGAGTGCAGACGCATCGCCCCAACAGCAAAAGAGTAGTTCAGAAGAGACGACCGAAGCGGCCAAATCTACTGAACAGACCAAGCTCGCAGAACAGGCGGAGGCTTCTTTGGAACAGGCAAAACCGATAATAGACACGACACATGATCGTTCCTCAGCTCCTGGTTCGGCAGCTGGCTCAGTTCCTTCGTCCGCGGTCGACCCGAAACCTTTGGGATTCCGAGACATTGCTGCAATGAAGTCTACCTCTGAGCGCATAAGCCTATACAACAAGACGCGAGACTACTGGGCGCACATGGATCATGGACTGGGCAACTGGATCTCTTCGACGATATCTGCCAACCCCGACCTCGCAGTGCAGTCCTATCCTCAACCCCCGGCCGTGGCACAGGCAGCTAGCTCTGCGCGTCACAAGCACACCGGCTCCTTGTCTCTGTTTGGTAAACACAGTTCCAACCCCAGCAACCAAGGCCCTGCCTACTACGAGCAATACAATACGGCAGCTTCCCAAGTGTTGAGCACTCCTACGTCCTCGGCCGCCGTCAACGATCTCAAGGGCTCGCACTCTGGATTCCTCAGCAGAACCGCCAGCCACAACATGCAGTCCAAGGGCAAAGATCTACTCCATTCAGCAGGTGTTTTGGGAGGCAAGGGCATGACGGGTGCAAAGGGACTGTTTGCCAAAGGCAAGAGCCGGTTCAAGAGCGACAAGGTAGATAAATGATTCCTTTCTTGTTTGATGTTATTTCCTATGATCCCCCGCGCCACGACACAAGAATGCACGTCACGAACCTCGCACAAATGCCCGGGAAGATGGATAATGACAGATGGTTGGATCGTCTGGCGAAGGCGTCCGGTCTTGGTGTTTTTCCAGCTCCTCGTTTTGGGCGTTGTGTTCATTTTTCACCCCTCCGCGATCGGCCCTACTTCATCCCTCATAATGTACGCTTCACATTTTTTGTGAGAATAGGGCCATGACAGCTTTCCTCATGAATCTATCTGAATGTTAACTCTTACTGTTCTCTTGTCCCACACCCATAAGTACGTGTGTTGATTTGTGATGTAGGCCGCACGCTCCGTGTCAGATTCTTACACGTCGTCCTCGCGCGAACCATCCGAGGAACCCGAGTTCATCACGACGCCCGACAAGGGACCCCGGATGTCGACGGATACCAAGATGTCGAGGGACACGGACAGCCCCAAGGAGGAGAAGAGGAGGCGCAGGTTCTCGTCGCCGTTCCACCGCTCCAGCCGGTCGAGGTCAAGGCCGAACAGCATCGTGCTGCCCAGCAACCATTACGATTTCGGCACGCCGAGGGGCACGCCACCGAGAGAGACGCCGCCTGCAGAGGGCAATCGCAGTCGATCTCAATCTCAGTCCTTTCACGCACCGGATTCTTGGAATATCGGTCCTGTGCCCGAGTCCCCGCGCGTGGGTACGCAGCAGGCTAGTACTGGATTGTCGCCGCCTGAGCGCCTTGGGGTCCTCCCTTCGCCGGCCAAGAGCGCATTTTCTCTCTTCCCTATTGATAAAGAGGGCGAAGTGCCCCCCGTACCGAAGATTCCGGACGATATTGAGGAGCAGAGGGGGCGGAGGAGCGAGGAAGGTAGAAGCCATCAGGTACTGCAGAGCGTGATTAGAAACTCGCCGCCGCCGACGACGACGACGTCGACGACGACGACGACGGACAGCGTCAATGTCGTAGGAGCCAAGAGGACACCGCGCGAGGCTTCCAGATTGCAGGACTCACCCGTCATTGAGGAGCGGGCTAGCAGTGAAGTGCAGCGCAAAGGCGATGTTGCTCCAGACGCAAACGCCGGTTCAGCCGCGAAGGCAGACGTGGACGTAGACGTGCACGACGACGATGATCGTCCGCCACAACTAAACCATGACCCGATTCCTCCCCAGTCCAGGTCGGACGAATTACGTCATGGCGCTGAGGCTGGGGCCCCCGTTGTTGCGGAAGGCGGAGATGTATCGCCAGTCATGATGTTCGTGGGGCCAGAAAAAGATGGGGGCGAGAGCGGCCTCAAGCCATCTCAAGTGGGTCAAGACTACTTGAGCCAGACGCCTTCGTACACAATGGGCGACGTAAGCCCCATGTTTCCTCCCGCAAAGCTTACCGTTGGGCCCGACGGCGACGCGCAGACAGCAGCAGACAGCCGCGCGGGCGGCCATGCAGACACTCGGCCGGCGTACGAGACTGAGCTGATTGGCGCGGGTGACGTGTCGCCGGTATCGTCCAAGGCAGAGGACAAGCAGCCTGGGGACACAAAAATAACTGCCGGGCCATCGAACCCACAGGCGCCCAAGCACGAAAAGGTCAAGTCGATCGAGGTCAAGGGCGCCCAGAAGGCATCGTCTGAGGCTGGGCCAGGCGGAGTCGCGCCAGCACGGACCCCGCATGCAGGTGAGAACGGGACTGCGCCACCACGCCCCGTCGCCACGAAGCATCGCCCAGCGACCTCACCTTACCAGGTCGTCCACGCCGTCGAGTATGTGCCCTCGCACTCATCCTTTGAATCATGGGACCAGGACAGCATCGCAGCACCCTCGCAGTCGGATGGCAGCCAGCTGGGCGATAGGCCCGACGAATCCGCCTCCGCCATCCCGCCCGTGCCCCAGCTACCCCCAGCCGTGCAGCAACACGACGAAAAACTGGACGGCGTAGAGGTCCCAGCGCGTCCGTCCAAGATTACCGTCTACAACACCCCTCCCCAGGACCATCCGTCGCAATCCGTGTCCAGCCAGGACTCGCTCCAGCAGCCCATGTCGGAGTCGGAGCGGCTGAGTGCCAACCGGCGCTCGCAGTCGCTGCTGTCAGTGATATCGTCCATGGTTCCGGCCGACGGCACGCCCATTTCTCCGGCATCGAGCCAGGGCCGGTCGCGCCCGTCAAGCAGGAACCGTCAACAGGTACCCTCCGCCAAGGTCTCCCCCCTGTCGGAGCAGATTGTCGAGGAGCCGGCCGTGCAGGTCGAGCAACGGACCGTCAACGGAGCCACCGCAGCCGACGACCACTTTGATCTCTATGCCGACCACGACGGCATTGTCAAGGGTGTCCAGGACGAACGGGGCCAGCCGCTGCGGGTTCCCACCGATCAACCCGCAGAAGCAAGGAAAGGGGCACAGCAACCCGCGTCTGCGCCCACGTCCGCTCCCGCCCCTGAGATCCCCAAAGCACCAGCTGTGCCTCCAATGACAGAAGAAGAGACGCGCTATAGCTTTGAACGGCCCATGAGCTTTGTTTCAGGGCCCCGCGACTCGCATGGAAGACCTCAAGATCACATCAATCGCCCGGGGACCGGGCACGCAGACGTGCCCCCGGTTCCCCAGATCCCCAACAGAATACAGGAGCAACAGCGCCCGCTTCATTCCAATGGCATCATCTCCGGAGGCAGGTCAGATGTCTCGTCGCTGCAGAACAGCCAACGTTCTCATGTGAGGACTCCGCCGCACAGCAATGTTTCCCCACCTCCGCCCAGTAATGCGTCTCCTCCGCCGCAAGCTTCTCCCCCACCCACCCTGGCTCACAGGCCTTTATTACAGGAAGCGAGGCAGCCAGGCGGGCCATATCAGGATCCTCGAATGATGCAAGACCCTCGCTTTCAAGATCCGCGTCTTGCTGGTGACCACCGCATGCACGGAATGGCGCCAGGCCAGCCAATCCCACAGGACCCGCAAATTCAGGGACAAATTTATGCCCAAGATCCACGACTTCAACAACCAGGCATGTCTCCTCCGGGACCTAGGAGCCAGTTTGAGTTCCAGCAGCAGTTGATGCAGCGCCAGGCAATGGGCCAACGCATGCCCAGCAATGAGCAGCAGCAGATTCAGGCCATGGGGTCTCAGCCTCCACCACCACCGCCCAAGAATGAAGAAAAGTCTCGTCCAAAGCTGTCGTCTGTGTTCAAAGGCCTTGCGAGCAAGTCGAGCGCGCATTCTCAACAACATTCCCAGCACAATATACATCAGCAGGAGAATAGAGCACCTTCTCATCTGTCTGCCTCATCTCAGGACCCAAACCGCAGTGGCTCGTACCAATCGACCCTAGGAGATCTGCCATCGGAGCAGATTGCAGCCAAGATGAGAGATCCAAGAATGGCGAACCAGAGACCTGGTAGCATGGGAGCAGAGTCTTTTCTGAGCCACGAAAGTACTCGTGCTCAAGCTGCAGATTCCCGGCTCGACCTGCGACATCCCGCGAGTCCCCCACCGTTCAATGGTATTCCTCCACCACAGCCTCCTCAAGGTGTACAGTTTCCGCCAAAGCAGGCACCGCCAATGCGAGCATCCATGTCTGCCGTTCCAGAACCGGGAAAGAAGAAGCGATTTTCCGCATTGGGTAACTTGTTCAATCGAAACTCTGGTGGCCAGGTCCCGGCCAAGGTAAAACTGTCCAAGGAGGAGAAAAAGGCCCAAAAGGCTCAGAAACATTCCACCGCTCCGCCCATGCAGCTACCACCTCAGCAGACTTGGTCTCAGCACCAGCACCAGCAGCAACAGCAACAGCAACAGCAACAGCAACAACAGATGCGTGCGCAGCAGCAGGGCGTGTCGCCATATGGGCAGGCTCCGCCGCGTCCATTCCCAGGTATGGCTGCTTCGCCCCAGACCATGTCACCCATGTCACCGCAGAGCATCGGGTCACAGGGAATGATGTCTCCTCAGAGCGCCACGCCACAGGGAATGATGTCTCCTCAGAGCGCCACGTCACATGGAATGATGTCTCCCCAGAGCGCCACGCCACAGGGAATGATGTCGCCGCAAGGTCCCATGTCGCAGGGCATGATTCCACCTCATATGCAACCGCCTAACGGCTTTCAACAACATCCAGCTCATTTCCAAAGGCCTGATGCATCTGCCTATCAGGATACACGGCAAATTGCTCAAGCTTTCCAGGCGGAGAGGCCACCCCAATCGGCTGAAGGCCCCCGACCTGGCATGCCTCCACAACCGTTTTCGCATGGACAACCTACTCAAGCACCTGGATACGGCCCTCCTGTGGATGGGTATTACAAGCCGGACAGTAAGCCTCCGGTTCGCGATCAGGTCAGCCCCGGGGTACCACAGTATCAGCAACAGCAGCCGCAGCCTGCCGCGCCACAGAATAACACCAACCGCCGCGTAACATCACCTGCATCAACTCATAGCCCCCAAAGTATGGTGTCGCCAATCTCCCAGCGACATGTTAGCTCTCCTTTGCGGGAGCCTCAATATGACACTCCTCAGATCCCTGCTGCGTACAATCATGTTCAAGGGGCATTCAGCTCCGCCGGACCTCAATTTCCGCCTCATAATGCTCAACCTGGCCGTCCAACTCATCAATATGGCCGCCAACATTCTGATCCTCATATGCAGCAGCTCTCGCCTCAAGTCTCTGCACAATCCCAGATGCCACCAAACCAACGCACGCATTCCGATTCAAGTGCGTCCGTCGTGTCGCCGATTTCGAGCTCGCCCGGAGTCCCATCGACTACGCCCGTATCGAATCAGAGACCATCAAAGCAAAGGATGAGCAGCATCTCTGAAACGACCACTCACAGTGAAAGTGGTTGGAACCTGAATATCCCAGAGGGAGCTACGGCACAGGAGATAGTTCGCGCCCAACATCACCAGTATATAAAGCAGCAGCTAGCAGCGCAGCAGCAACTGCAGGCTGAAAGGAGCGGGCGTTCTCCATCGCCGCGTACTTCTCATCATACGCAATCGCCAAGCCCACGTCCACCAGAGGCTCAGCAACAGGGTCACGGTCAAGGGGCTGGTGGATTCCGCGAGTTGCTGCCGCGTCACTCGCCCCAGCCATACCCAGTCCATCAACCACCGCGACATTCTCCTGACAATGCGTCTTATCACGACCGCCATTCTCCTGCTCCTTCGCACAGTCCTCATCCAGAACAACCAGCACCCATCCACCCTGGCCAGATGCAGCCGCCTGCGGCGTATGCATTGCCAATATCCCCAGCTTCGGCCGACGTCAGGAGTCCTGTCAACCCGATAGCAAACTCAATGCCGCCGCCTCCCGCGCCGCCGCCCAAGATCCCGCATAGTCCAATGCACGCCGGCTTCCCTGGATCTCATGCCTCCCCGCCGCACACACCGCACACGCCTCAACATCAAATCCACAATCATGATTACGACCATGATCCTCGTCATAGCCACGGTCACAGCCACGACGATGACCCTGAGCCCCCCTATCACGAACCCGACTACGACCAACAACCACCTGATGAGCCTCCACCATCGTACGACGGCCCTGGACTACCTCACGATGGTATGGAAAAAGAGCGCGAGCGACCTCGCCCGCCAAACATCCTCACAGGTCTCCCCCTTCCCAGCAGCAACCCCCGCCACCCCAATGAATCCCGCCAACGCCAAGCCTCTATCGGCATCCTCCAGCATCCCCAACCCGCCTCAATGGCCGCCTCCCCGCAACGCTCCTCAGCAGACATGGGCGCCAACATTCTGCGCCGCCAACTCCTCGAGCAAGAAGAGCGCGAACGTGCCGAGCGCCTGCAACGCCAGGAGGCGCAGCGCGCTGAGAGCCAGCGGGAGCGCCTCGAGCGGGAGAGAGCGCGGGCCAGGGCCAGGGAGCTGGAACGGAGCGTCTCTGGGGGTGGCAGAGTGACGAGTCTGCGGAGTGTGGGGGGTAGTGGGAGTGGGAGGCCGCCCGGGTGGGAGAGGAGGGGGAGTGGGGCGGGGGCGCAGGGGGGTGCGAGGATGGTGTTTGAGTTGCCGGCTGAGGAAGATGAGGAGCCGGTTATGCGTGCGACGAGCTTTCCAGGCCAAGAGTGGGTGCCTACGTGGACGGAGGATTAGGAGACGTTCCCTAATAATGGTCTTGACGTAGGGAGTTTGGGGGTTGGACGGGGCATACATTGGTATGAGAGATTCTTCCAGTGCTTGTTTCGGGAGGTATCGGGCGGTTTGAATGGTCGGCGTACCTCTATCCGTCCCTTCCCCTTACCTTTTCTTTTCCCCTTTTCCGATTTTTTCTCTCCCTCTCGCCATGTCGCAAAGTTTCGTCTCGTCTCGCATCTCGTATCTCGGCTCTCCCTTTTTTTTTTCCATCTTCATGTACATGCTCCTCCCCTAACCTTTCGCGTCGTCGGTTCCACCTTTTTTTTCCCTTTTGGTTTTTGCTCAAGCGTTTAGCCTGCGAGCAGACGCCTCACGTACACGTTCTTCCCGCTTTTTTCTCGTTTTCGCCGTTTTTTTAAAGTGAGTCTTGGAGCTGGATACCCACGCATCTGCCTTTTCTTGAATAGTATACTGGGAGTGCCTTTTTTTCTGCACGTGTTTCGTTGCTTCGGCTTTCGTCTTTGCGCCTTTTTACTTTGTGGGTTTCAGATTTTTGGGGAGCAAGGCCTGCTTGTGGGTATATGGACAGGCGAGCGGGTATATATAATTCGTCGCCTTTTTTTTATGTTTATGCGTTTTCGCGAGGGGCAAAAATGTATAGTTGGGTAATGGAGTGTGGGGACGATGTGTATTTGTATGTGTCTTTTGAGTGGGTGGAATGGTTTGGGAATGGGGGTGTAGAGTAAGGTAGATGCATGCTAGGGCGTGCTGAAAAGGAAAGAGGAAGGGTAATATATGTTTGGTGTGCTTTTCGTTCTGTAACATCTTAATCTGTGCGGTTTTCCCGTCGTATTTCTTCACTTGATCCCCTTCAATGATCAGCCTCAACGGTTCTGGTTTGTCAAAAAGGCTCCCAGGCACTGTTATATGAGGGTGTGCGTTGTTTTGACGCCAAAAAATAGTGCCATCTATGCATATGTGTTCTTTCTCTTTGCATTCTTTAGTACACACGTGTCCTTCTAAGATATAACTGCGACTTTGCAATGAAATTTCGCGTTTGTTATTTATACGGAATATGCACCAGGGGAGCAGAAATAGCATATCTGAATATTTCAGTGTCACTTTCCATTTATTCCCGTTCCCTATGAACGAGAGGCTGTACAACTCTCATGCTCCTCCACCATCAAATATCTCTCATATTGCCTCATGAAATAAGCACATGACATCGAGCTTCCTTCTTAGCATTGAATGCCCAGTCCCTTGCAAATATTTCAAGGGCTTCGTCAGTTTTCACAAGCACTGTTGAGCCTAATTGGAAACTAATAACTACGCATCTCCCCAAAATGTTGCCCTTGTGTGGACGCAAAAAGCTGCATTCATCTGCACCTCCTGCAAAACCTTCTCCGTCCACTCGGACATACTTTTGGTTTTTCAAAAATAGCATCCAATCAATAGAATTTATTCCAGATCTTCTTTTAGATATACCGTAATCGAGCACCCTGTGAAGTTTTCTAAGGAAAGATAGAGGTGGAATTTGAATTGTTCCAGAAGATGAGTCAATCTGATGACAGTAGAACAAGCCCCTTGCTTTATCCTTGATCAGGGCTTTGGCATTGATTGTCTCTGATGTCGAGTCGCACGCCAAGCAGTCGATGTTTCCAACAGTCTGTTTTCCTCGTGCTCTGTATTGCGGAAAGCTTCTGGGATTCGGCATGTAATCGTGTATTTCTGAATGAATCCGGGAATTGAACTGAATATGACCCACCCCGACATGAATCATTCTGGCTAGCTCCCATTCATCAGTGAGCTCTTTCATGATATGCATGTATGCATATATATCTCCACCGCCACAACAAATTTGCTCAGGCCACATATCCACTTCTGCCATATATTTCGTATGAGAAAAAAGTATCATTACCATGCTCAAAAGGGCCTCCGGAGCTGGGTATATTGGTCTTTTTCCTGGAAAAGAATTCATCAGACCTATAATGGATTTGATATCCCATTTACCATATAATGTCGCCAATCCGTCCATGCTAGGTGTCAATGGAGATTGCAGGATGACTCGATCCAGATGAAGCAGCATTTGCATGACAAAAGTGGTAACGCTGTGAATACACCAGGTCCAAACTTTTTTCTTTGTGCTTGAATGACCAGAAAAGTTGTCTGCCCTGTCTCTCGCATGGTAACTACACTCACAGTATTCTTCAATGGTTCCCAAGTGGCTGCGGAAAGTTCTGGTCAAAACTGAACGCTCTTGAGAATCTAAGTCCCAAAGCTCTTTTGGAGTACAATTAAACCTGCGTGCGATTGAATGGACGTGATGCAGCCAATCTTCCTTACAAGCCTTCAACTCCGGACAAGCTTTGCAGGCGCGGTTGACGAAAGCTTCTGGGGAGTTTCTCAATATTCCAACACTCGAAATGACAAATATCACAGCCAGGATGGCCAGAGATTGGACGAAATTGTCATACGGGGATTTCCCATCCCATGATTCGGTGTCCATGTCGGACCTTGGCTCCAAAGGGGCACCTTCCGAAATGATGTCCCGTGGATTGGTTATCAATACGGAAAACTGATCACCAAACCTCTCCGTAAACATTGATTCCCAACCGACTCTCCCGCAGCTGAAGAAATAAGTGTCTATGTCGTCAGCCACGTCTTCGTCTAGAAACTCGCTGATGAAATCCCTCCCGGACCGCATCAAATGACTCGATCCAGCATGAATGATATCAGAACTGCCTTCAGTGGTAATAAAACCAATGTTCACTTGTGTATAATTTTGCTCTGGGTCGAAATTGGCATAAACAGCATGGCCGTGCTCGTTCCGAACTAGCACTCTGAGGCCAAGGATAAAATCGCTCCATACTGCAATCCAACTGCACGACATATTTCCTTGGACGTAGATGCTGCGAAGCTCCCCGGAATGAATTTTTGCAACATCAAAAATGGTTTTGATGAGATCAGATGGATGGGGATTTTCGATTCTCTCGCCACATTGCGGTGCGAATCTGCTCATTTGCTGTATACGATTTCCCAGTGTTGTTCCTACGAAAGTAGGAGCGGCGACATGTACCAATGCCTCCCACTGAGCGAATGAGGGTGTAATTTCAGCCTGATGAGAGTATGCTTTTGCCATCTCATATAGCACGAGTGCCGCATATGCGCGAGGATACCCTTCGGCCAAAGCCGCGCAGAGAGCGATGAGACAACATCCCTGACTTGTTTGAACTAAGTCGCGCAAAACATGCCGTATTCCGACACCGAACCAGATCAGGTCACCTGCGATTGATTTTGCACCAAGTCCACGCATTGCTTGATTGAGAACCTTTTCGCCATGAGGTCCGATGGGTAGTTTAGAGCACATTGCTTGGCCGAAAGCGACTGTCAGGTTGTCGATACCGGCTTTAGATAGCCTACCCAAGACTGCGATTGAGGCTGAATATTGCATATTTCCCAGAGCTACCCAGTCGAGGCTGCCTTGTTGAGAGAAGCCCCCACTGGCGGGTACAAGAGAGGTGGAATGGTTCGACATGCTGATAATCTATAGCCTGAAAGAAAAAAAACGGAGTTTGAAAGAAGCCTGGTTTTGCTATGAAGTCGAGGAAGCTCGGAGGCGACGAGGCAGGCTGGACAGGTCTTATAGAGACTTAAAGAAGAAACTTAAAGAAGAAATTTAAAGAAGAAATTTAAAGAAGAAACTTGAAGTGAAAACTCAAAGCCCCGCAGTAACCACGTCGATCCTACAGATGCAGTCAGCTCGCCAATCTTCCAATCACTAATGCCTGCAAGGATCCTGATCCATCAAGGACATTGGCATTCTGTTCTCAATTGGTCATGCCTTTGTGGTTGCATACAACTGAATGAATCTATGAAGGTCTTCCAACGAATCAGTCGCAATACCTTGCATGTACCGACTTTGGAACTCGCCGCATTTCGCCAGGTCGAGGACCTTTTGCGCAAGCCACCAGAGCTCTGGGCTATTCACCATAAATCCTCGAGGAAAGGATTGATCTACTCCATGTCTTTTGGTCACAGTATTCCATGACTCTCTCCATCGCCTTACTGCGCGGGTGAGGACTTCGTATAATGTTGGTATTAGAAGCCCGCCTCTTGCATTATATATAATGGAATGTAAAGCTAGACGGATATTAGTAAATGACATACTTGTATAGATGGATAGAGCACACAAACCGAAAATGTAAATCATCAAGTGCTGTGGTTCAACCGAATTGAAAAGTGAATCTTCTGGTCCGGGCCAACTCTCTTGTAGAGCCATTGTGATCCAGCTCTTTAGTTTCAGCACACTTGGATTGCAACGGTTCAATTCGTTTGCCAAATGCGTGAATTCATTCGATGTTGGTGCTGCAAACAAGTTATTGGGACACGGCAGGTCCCCACTCATCTCGTTGATCGTCATTAATGCAGGGCTGTTGAAAAGAACCGTATTCATACAATCAAAGAAAAACACTGCTGTAACAGTTCTACTTTAATCAGCTTGTGATCGGATGTCTGAGAAGCCACCGATGACCCACCTAATACTCGTCTCCTTTATAATGAATTGATCCCAGGTTTCTAAAGCATGGCTTTTAGAATGCTCTGAGCCTATGAAACCCAAGGACCGCATCGAAGCAACAAGTTCCGGCTGCCTATTGACGCGAATGCGACGGCGGACAACTTCATCATTACTGCTTGTCTGCAAAGCAAGTATGACAAGTGCGGCTTGGACTATTTGCAGACTATATTCACTTCTGTATTCCTTGTCTGCGCTTAACGTGCCCAGCTCGCTGAATATGTATGCCTCGCCGAGGCTGAAGAAAGGACGAGCCGACAAAGCACCATCTCTCGCGATGTTTATCGACCCATTCAATGTAATCGCAAGTAACAATGGCGAGGAAACGCTTTGGATATCGAAAGTCGGTCGATGGATGAAAGAAAAGTGGGGATGGAAACACTTAAAGTAGGCTTCGCCATAATCGGCGAGTTTCTCGGCAGTGAAAACAGCTCTGGCTAGAGCGACGGGAAACTCTAAACCCAGAACACTGTAGTCATCTGGATTTGAGCGAAACTGAACAACGAGATGTGCGATAATATCGTCTACTTGGCTTTGAAGCGCTGGCACCGGAGTTGCCAAGGTTGTCATTTCCCTAGTATCCTCGAATTCGATATTCTGATCCATGAAAAAGTCGGAGAATAGAGAAGAAAAGAGGCCCGGAGTATCATTGTCGAATATGTACTCAGATGGCACTTCGGCGAAGGAAGAGATTTGGGGTTGTTCTGTGATGGCCTCGTCGTCTGATACTTGATTGGAGAAAACCTCGACCAATAGTTCGAGTGTAGGGTCTGTGTAGTTGAGTAGAAATGACACTGGAATATGTTGAGAAGTTGTTCCTCTCCCATTTTCGGAGCTGGAAGGGTTTTCTATCCCAGGCTGAGGTTCTCCAGTGTTAGCATCTGCGTACGAACGATGACATCTGAATTGGCCTGATGAGCAGCGCTCACAGGGATCGCCCCCATCGCACTGCGTTTTTTTGAGGCGGCATAGATCGCATGCCCGAGGCTTTCTACCTGGCTTAGAAGCAGGCAATGGATTATTGTTCCCTCTTTGAGAGCAAATTCTGGAGTGCCTGCGAAGAGCGTCACTGCATTCCAGGTCAGCATCGAGGGCATCAAGGCATTGAGGAAGACGTACAACCGGAGAAATCCTCGATTGCAAAACTTGCATTGGTTTATTTGATTGCGAGAATCTAAGTTTACTTAGGGAGCCACGTGATTGTGGAAGCTGGAAGACGTACGGCTGACTTCATGTCGGCGCAGATGGCTGTTGCTCGAAAAAGCTTTGTTACAGGTCAAGCATTGATGCTTGCGACTCGCGAGGCCGACTTCCTTCGAACCTCCCATCGCGTAAAAGTATTAAATGTCTTAAGTAGAACGAGCTTGTGTGGGCTTTTGCCAGGCGTGGGTTCTTGACGGTGGGCTCTTTCCGGTTGTGGGTTTTCTTCAGTCGTGGGCTTTCTCCAGGTGTGGGCTTTTTCCGGCAGCCTAGGCCGTAATAGGAAGCGTACCTGAATCCCGCGACTTTTATCAACGGCCATGTTTAAGAGCACTTTCCTTCAATATTCTTCATGAGTCTTGCCAAATTTGAAAATGATAAAGTCTGGAACCTTTTCAATTCGCAACACCTGCTATAGTATGACGCAATTCTTTCTTTCGTAGCATTGCTAATGCTACCCAGAGGTCTTAACGCAGAAACGTTCATCGGAATTGGAAGCACGATCGAATTTTCTCAGGGTCCCAGCTTATGAGAATCGAATATTTTCCAATGGATTTGTCACAGAATCTCCAAATAAGAGGCAATCGAGCCTTAAGAAACGGACAGAAACCAAACTCCCATCAACGGACCGAAAGCCCACGAGTGTCGTCGAGCATGTCCTGTACATAGCCTTGTCGCAGCGCCAAAAGCAAGAGCAATGCTAAAAGTCGTACAGTACTACCACCGACGCCCTCGTAAATTGGGCCCGCCAAGGTTCACTCTGGCCTTTGAGTTTCGGCTTAGCTTGCTGTGCCGTTGAGATGATTCATGTTGCCATGCCACGCTACGACGCAGACCGACTTGGTATAATCTTCCGCGCTTCACCACGTCAAGCCGACGTGATGATTGTTGCTGGAACAGTGACCAACAAAATAGCGTCAGCAGTGCGGCTTTGTTACGATCAAATGCCTGACCCAAAGTGGGTCATAAGTATGGGAACATGCGCAAACGGAGGAGGCTACTATCACTATAGCTATAGCGTAGTGAGAGGCGTCGATCGGCTTTTACCAGTCGACGTCTACGTCCCCGGCTGTCCACCGACAGCTGAAGCATTGCTTTATGGAATTTTCCAGCTGCAAAAGAAACAAATCAGGAAAACCAGGATAACGAGGATGTGGTATCGCAAATAGCCGATATCACACTACTGCTTGTACTATAATACCTTCTAGAAAGAATAAAACTCAATCTCCGCAATGCCCGTCCTAGCCGGAATCGTGACAGCAATCGGGAACCCACCATAGTCGGGATCCTCATTTGGCATCATCGCAACCGCGCCACTCCTTGTCTCGTCACCTCCCAGAGTCCGCAAAGTCCTCAGCTTTCCTGTGTCGCGATCCGCCACAACCTTCTCCTCCATTTTCAAAATTCCGTTGAACTTGGTATCCGGCTTTACCGACTCACCTGAAACCTGGAAGCCCCAGCCGATCAACAGGAAGCGGGCACCGCCGAGATGGATCACCATTCCACTACCAGCGTCAGGTTTGCCAAACACAAAGCAGCGTTCGATCTTGATCTCCCAGTCTCCAAAGCGTGTGGTAATCGGTTTCGAGGTGTCCTTATCGCCGACAATCTCGTCAAAATAGAACCCAATCGACGTTCCGGGATTGCGCTGAGCTTCGAGAACTATTTGGGAGACGGACGAAAGAAGGCCGTAGTGTTTTGTGAATGGATTGACTTCAGGCTCGAGGGTATCGATTCCAAACGGACTTGCTATCAAGGCTTGGAATGTGCCGTATGCAGCCCAGATGCGTCGAACCCCGTATTCGTCGCGGCGCTGCTCGGGGATGAAGAGCGGGTTGTTGCGATGTCGGTATTTTGCGCATGAACTCGAGTACTCGTTCAGGTAGATATCTGGAGCAATGAAATCCAACGAAGGGGCAAAGCGTAGCCAGATGTCCAGAACGTTGCTAGTCGCACCGCCGGTGGGATAATCTCCCGGTGCACCGCCCCCGCCGACAACAATAGGAAAGTCGTTATCGCTGTCTTCGGCTTGATAGTTTTGCCATACGTTGGTGTATAGTGGAATGTTGTAGGCTTCTTTGCCCGCTGTGGCGACACGATTAACGTAGTGTGCATAGTGATAAGCCATGAACAGCTCGTCGGTCTTGTTGCTTTGACCAAATACTTCCTCCCAAGTGCCTGACTGAGGCTTGGACCGAGACACAAATGTTCTCAAGTTGGCCTTGAGGTCATCATGCAGTGACTCATATTCCTTGCTGAGAAACTCGAGAAGGTCAGATGGCGCTGGTTCTGCAAATTTTTTGTTCGCAGCGGCACTACCATCTCTGCTGTCGAACAATAGTCCGACTTCGTTCTCTACCTGTACCATGAGGACGGTACCATGTGCTCCATCGACCTCCTTGACATGGCTGATGAGTTTACGAAAGGCCTTCTCGTCCGCCTCGACATTGTGTTCGTGGAATAGAGAGAGAACGTCCGCGATCTCGATGACGCCTCCTGCTTTACGAAGTTCGGCGCGAGGGAACCGTTCGGGATTGGTCTTGACCCACGAGGGAACATATGTAGACCTGCCTGCACGACGTCAATTATACATATCCAAGAGAAATAATAAGAGTATATTACCATTCTTGAACGAGCCGAACCATAGTAGAATTAAATGCATGTTGTGTTCTCTTGCACCGAAGATGACCTTGTCTAGCTCTTCAAAGTCGAATTTTCCCTCCTCGGGCTCAATCATCTCCCAAGAGACCGAACCCAGCAAAGTATTAACATTGGTAGCAACCATCTTCGGCCACACTTCGCTCATGTACTCAGCACTGGACAGAGACGAGTTCTGAAGTTCGCCTCCCAACATGAAGTATGGCTTTCCACCGACGTATAGTTGTTTTGTGTTGCCATGTTGCTGGAGATGAGGGGTGTTTGCCGAAACCATGGTGGCTGAAGACGAAAAGAGGGAAGGTAAAGTTCAGAGCCTTTTTGAGGGGGGAACATATTGCGGAAGCTTTCCGACCTTTAAACCCCACGTTCCGAAGCAACTGGGGAGGGCTGCGGCTTTGCCGCGTCTCCATTGGACTACGGCATATTGTTCTCCGCATCGCATCGCATCATCACGAGGATGCTCTTAGTTGTCCAATCCACTAGAACCAGTTTGGAATGGACTCAAAAAGCTAGCGTGCGGCTTTGAATTGTGTTGATTGGCTGATTGACCGGCTTTGCCAGAAGCGAGTCATGCAAGGTCCAGCCGTTTGTGGAAAAGATTGACTCCCCGCAACCCATCATACGGTTATGGTAGATTTCTCCATGGGGTTTTAGCCATATCTCGTCCGATGCTTCGATGTTGTGCGAAAAATGAGGTCGACTAGATGGTCTTGGTGTGATTTTTCGAACCATAGCCTCGGAGGAACGTTTAGGTTCCCTCATCCTGAACTTTGTATATAAAGCCCGAGGTCTCTCCTGAAAAAACATCACTCACTCCAGATTCTTTTTAGCTTTGGAATTGTCTTCTCAGTTTATTTGATAATTCGCTTCATGGACTCAAAGGCGGCAGCATACACCGAGACCAACGTGCCTCACATGGCAAAGCATGTCGACTCAATGCCAGATCATCAAACCCAGATCGAAGTGCCAGAGGTGACTTGGTATAAGGATCCAGGCCTGAGGAAGCTGTACTTGATGATGCCACTCCTATTTCTAGGAGCAACGATCAACGGTTATGATGGCTCCTTGTTAAACGGGCTGCAAACCATGGACCCGTGGCAGGACTGTAGGTCGCTAATGAAAGAACAGTAGATTCCCCATGTTGATCAAGATAGACTTTGGACACCCGAAAGGGGCTCGTATTGGCCTATTTACAGCGATGCAAAACGTCGGCGCCATCTGCGCTCTACCATTCTGTACGGAAGGACGACCACTTCGCAAGGCATGCACTGACATCCAACTAGCTGCATTCATCTCGGATAAGTTTGGGCGTAGGGTTGGTGTGACGTTCGGAAACCTTGTTCTCCTCGTCGGTGTCATTATACAGGTTGTCCCTGGCGTGAACGAGGTCATGTTCGTTGCGGGTCGCTTCATCATCGGGTTGGGGTCTGTGAAACTGAGAACGTTAGTCGGTTGATGTAGCTAACCATGACTGTAAACAGATCAAACATCGCGCAAGGATCAGCTCCGCTGTTGATCATGGAACTAGCTCACCCGCAGCATCGTGGAAAACTCACTACCATGTACAACACACTTTGGTACGTCGGAAGTATCATCGCGGCATGGACGGTATTCGGAATGATCAAGTACACATCGAATGCTTCTTGGAGGGTTCCGACGGCTCTACAAGGCGCGATGCCGGTAATACAACTATTGGGAATCTGGTTTTTCCCGGAGAGTCCGCGTTGGCTTTGCTCCAAAGGTCGCTTCGATGAGGCATACCAAGTGCTAGCAAAGGTATCAAGTACAATCTCAAGCTGAAAGCTGAAAGCTGAACTGTCCAGTGCCATGCAAACGGAAATCCTGATGACGCATTCTGCAAAACCGAGTTCAACGAGATCCAAGAGACCATTCAGCTTGAGAAAGAAAACTCCAAAAGTGGATGGGCAGTACTGCTCAAGACCCCCGGAAATAGGAAGAGGGTGCTCCTGATTGTTCTGGTTTCTTTCTACTCTCAGGCGTCTGGTAACGGTCTCGTTTCCTTCTACATTCACGATATACTCAATTCTGTCGGAATTACCGACTCATACAGCCAATCCTTGATCAATGGCGGCCTGCAGATTTGGTCTTTCCTCGTAGCCATTGGATTTTCGTCATTCCTGGTGGACAAGCTTGGACGTAAAACGTTGTTCATGATTGCAGGTACTGGAATGTTGGTCGCATTCAGTATCTGGACTGGGTAAGTTGGACGAATTTTGAGCAACTTCGGCATGGTCTGACCTTTGATAGATGTTCTGCAGAGTATGCCAAGACAGGAAATCAGAGCGCGGGAAGTGCCGTCATCGCAATGATATTCCTATTCTATGGTGCTGCTGGATTCGCTTGGCCGGGATTAACAGTTGCATACTGCGCTGAAATCATGCCATTCAACATTCGAGCCAAGGGAATTGCCCTACAGTTTGCCTCAACCTCCATTACATCCGTCGCCAAGAACTATATCAATCCCATCGGATTGAAAGAGCTCCAATGGAGATTCTATTTTGTTTATATAGCGATATTGGTCGTGGAGTGCTTTACAATTTGGTTTATCTTTGTCGAAACCAAGGGGCCTACGCTAGAGGAGATTGCCATCTTGTTCGATGGAGATGATGCAAACGTTGCTGGAAGGGGGGACCTGAGCGAACAAAAAGCTCGCGTCTCCCACGTGGAAAATGTTGATCAGAAGTAGTCTGATAGATATAAAGATTTGAGAGCCGATGATATAGTCCGAATAAATCAAGTTCGGAGAATTGACAATGTGTCGCTGGCGTATTTTCCACGATCCAAACCATTGACAAATTTGGACCCAGAGCTGTGAGTCTCAGTCTTTTCGTCAATTGGGAAAGCGTGTTGTAACAAAAACTTTACCATCCACCTATCTGCTTTGTGTGTATTGGGGTCGGCAGACTTGAGGCACATGTTTTGGAATTTGAACAAACGATCCGTCTTTCCCCGTCAGTATGCGTGGTGGGAATCAACGACGGTATATGCAATGAAATGGTATAACTTACCAACATCCACGCCGCTGGCCATATATCTCTGAGCTGTATCAGCACTTGGAAATTGGCTTCTAGGCGCTCCCTTGTCGCCTGTAGATTTTGCTCATCGCCGAATAGCAGATCATGCAACAATGCCGAGGATGATACGGCCGTCATATGTGCGACGATAAAATATACGGGTCGACAATCGTCCATTGTGTAGGACAACCTCAGCAAGTCACTCAGGGCTGCAGCATTTTCCTTGCACCGGCTGGCATAGACGCGTTGAATTGGGCTTGCCTCGAGCTGCATGTCGAGATAAGGGAAGAAGAGGAGGGTCGCGTAGTGGTAGTATCCCAGATGTAATGCGACAAAGTCTCTTCCAAGGCCAAGCTCCGCATGGTGGCGTAGATTTTTTTCGTCTAGACGAAAATGGAGAGGCAGTTGATCCTTGAAGTTTTCCAAGTCGCTCCATAGCTTACCGGTAATCGTCTCGACCTGCAGGACATCGATATCACCACTGGCATGCTGCTTGTGAAGATCCTGCACTTGGCCAAAAATTCTTGCAATGCGAACCATTTGGTACCATAGGCCTGGTTTTCTATCATATGTGACGAGGTTCGATTCCATGGAGTAAAAGTCAAGCTCGTCGATTGGAAAAGGAACGAGGCGATCATCAGGTATTTGGCGTGGCACATTCAGGCCAGCAGAACTCCATCTGTCAATCATGTACAGGCTCCACCAGGTGCGTACTTTCTCCTCGCGCACCATCTGATTGTCTTCAGCACCCGGCTCTGGCAATCCAAGGATGAGTGCGATGCGAAACGCCAATGCGAAGAAGAGCGATTCGACCTTGGCATCGCCTTCTGCACCATACAAGTTTCCGACCAAGATGCATCCGCGGATGGTATCTAAAGAGAAGTCATCCAGCTGCGATTTGAGCGTCTCCTTTGCTGAAAGCATGAACTGTTGCTTTCTCGAGCGCAGCTCGCTGGATTCAGAGAAGCGACACGCCAGTCCCGCAAGGGGAAGTAGTACGTGATTCGGAATTATGCCATGATGGGCGGCTGCGCGCAGCTGTTTGGGATGAAAGAGGGTATGCGGCTTGCCGTGGAGAAATTCGAGATACAAATCAATCAGCTCGACTCTTGTCTCAGTCGGTAACAAATGCTCATCGATTGCAGGTGTAATTCTCTGCGAAGCCTTGCGTAATAATGGTGCTTCGGGTGCTAGCGAACAGATGTGATTCTTCTGACGGCATGGTTTGCAAGGCCCATCCTGATCGACGCAGCATTTTCGTTTCGCGCTTCGACATTGGACACATGCCTTGGCGACGCGCATCCCTGTGACCAGTTTGTTCGGAAAGAAGGACAGAATGGTGGGTACATAGTACTGCCCGAGAATAGATGAGACTGGGACAGGGCCTTGGGAGGTGACGGTTGGCGGCCATGACACAAATTCGGGGCTTGCTGCCCGCGTGCGGCTCAGTGATCTTGTCTGTTTACGGTTAGGATAGTCACGTGAAATTATGAAACCAATCTTTATTCACATCTAGACCATGGGGCCACTTTCAACAATCGCATATGCGGTGCAAGAATGAAGAGTACATTTTAGGATCGAACCTAGCGAAATAGAAAGCGTGTAATGATAATCAAGTGGCTTCGACAGTATTTCCCCAATCTTTGCTCTGCATTTTTTCCCGAAGGCAATAAAGTCAGCAACTTAAACTTAACTGATCTAAAAGCATAGCCCGCCAGCAATCGAAAACGCTGAAAATAAGAGGTATTTTCTTTATCATTGCTTTTTTGGAAATCACCATTTCCTCCTGACTGATCGGTCGTGTAAAAGTCGGCTTATTAGGAACACCAAAGAGCCCGCAATTAGCAAAGAACCCTTGGTTTGTTAACATATATGTCATAATGAAAAGGATACCATACCGAGTATATTATCAATCTCCGATATCCGTGCACCGTCTTTTTTTCTCTTAATGCGCCTCCAATTGGTGTTCCGAGCAACCCCGCGATAGAGACGACGCTGTAAAACGCACCCATTCGTGCGCCCAACTTCTCCTCAGGGCAGATTTGACCGATAGCTGATGGAAGAAGCGCCAAGAACTGGCCCCAAGAGAATCCATACAGGCAGCCAAAGACTATCAAGACAGGCAACGATGGCTCGATCAACCAAATGGAAAGGCAGAGAATTCCCAGAGTCATCGTTGTGGGCCATAGAACATTTAATCGCCCAATCATATCTCCCGCAGCACCACCCCTAAAGCGTATCAGTTGCTCAATCGAACAGCAAAACGGGATCATCACGAACAACACTGAGCCAAGAAGACCTAGTCCACCCATGGTTGAGAGAAGATATTTGGCTAAATTTGTACCTGGATATGCAATCATGCAGTAAGACTCTATTTAAGCTTAGCATTCGAAAACGTTGACAGTCAATCCTTACCAATGTAATAACTAGGCACCCAGAGCCCAAGTTGCGCCAGAAACGCTCCGATACAAAGAACCCAGTATTCTGTTTGCATGAAACCTTCAAAATCGTACAAAGCCCTGGCCCTATAGTCCAGAGTCTTGCCTTTGAATTTTGCGGTCGAGATTATGAGAGCTGTTGAATAGCAAATGCTTGATAATGTCAGCAAATCTGGCTAAATTCATTGCTTTCTGACTCACATAATTTTGATGGCGGTAATGCGCATCGTCCACGCAAAGCCGACCGTATCAAGGAGCTTGCTGAAGAATATCGGGAAGCAGATACCTCCCACGGCGCCACCTGCGGATACCATCCCCATGGCCAACGCGCGCTTTTCTGTAAAGTACTGGCCAACGACAGTAATCGCCGGTTGAGCACTGAAGGCCATCGCAACACCCATAAAAATACCTTGGATAAGGAAGATTTGCCAGTATGCACCGGTAGACACAAATGAGAGAGTGAGAAATGCACTTGCAGTTCCGATTCCGGAACCCACGTACAAATACTATCTTATTGATTTCAATGCCATGGACACTTTGGCCTGGCGGCTCACCTTTACTCCAAACGCGTCGCATAGAGTACCCGATATCGACCCCAAGAGGTTCATCAGAAACAACTGAAATGTGCCGATAAAGGCAACTTTGGCTGGGGAAAAATTGTGATCAAATTTGCGTTCATAGTGGCTCTGAAAGAAGCCGAAGCTGTTGATGATCCCGCAGGTGGAATAATACACCATAAAGGAACCAGCAACTGTGAGCCAAGCATTCTTTTTGCTTCCATCATTCCGCAAAAAACGAGTATGCATGCTGGATGAATGTAGCTGAGAATTTCGGAAGATAAGGATGCAGACCGTCTTCATTAAGTATCTATTTTCCGACTGAGATTTATGTAGTGCGATTAGAATGTAACATCATACACTGTCCAGGTACGCTATCACCGTAGGATTTGCCTGTAGCTTTCCAAATTCCTTGTTTGCTCCTCCCAAACCAATAAAACTTATTCTCCAGAGCTACGTCTATCGGAATCAGTTACGCAAAACACAAAAAACGACACTAACGGTAGCAAATTAATTTAAATGTTAAGTGCAGGTAGCCATGTACGGGCCGTTTCATGTTGCCCAAAAACGTGGATGACCTTAACGTTTACGGTTAGGGACACAACCGATGATCATATAGGGAATCGACAACGGAATCGTAAAAATTATCTCGGATATACTGATCAAAGCTAGGCATTGGGAATTGCTACTATAGGTACTTCACCGGACGTCAAAAAATCGTCACCAAATGATCCAGAGGGTTACACATGATTCGAACGCGTATAAAATCTCACAAACTATATTAGTGGACTCGAAACAGTAAAATTTCATCAACAAATGACAGTCTTGTGTGAGACGGTAGAGAGTGAAATAGTTCTGGGCCTGCCACGTGACAACCTCTTGGACGGTGTCCAGCTTATCGGGTACTTGGTAACCGAAATTCCCAATGCCATTGAGAAAAGCTGAGATATTCTTGGGAGGAAGTTCGCAACACTAAGAGCCCCAATAAATCCTGTTATTGCAATATCTTATCATCTCTTCAAAACATCTGCTTTGCCCAGTCTCCGAGATCCATCTCAATACTCTTTCAATTCTATGACGATCATCAATTTTCAGTGCGTTCATGATCCTAGTCTCCACATTACTGGTACTTTTGTTGTAAAAGCATTCGCAATGGACCTGCCATTTGATTTGATCCTCGAGGTTGTTCACATCTATCCCAGCCTCTCTCCAGAATCAATAGTTTTGTTTGAGGTAATCCTCGTCTGGTGTCACAAACAGTTTCGGTCTCGATGATTCTGCTGTCTTTTCCAGCGCAGGAAATGATGCAAGTGCTGGAATAATGGGCAAGGAATCCTTCAAATGCAGTACTGTCAATTTTGTCCCGATGATGACCATGATGGCGAGATCGTCCTGACTATTTCCTATTAGTATTTCCTAGAGACTAGGTTGGGCATTTTCGTACGTAAAGTCCTTCCCAAAGATCCACATCGAATGCATATATCGCAGCACCTGCAAGTTTGCTGTACCGATGGCTTCTTCGATTGCAGCGTTCCATCCGCTCTCTGTATCTTCTGAGGCCTGTTTGGTCCATGATAGACTGTAAAAGCGTTCAACTGGACTTATATCCTCATCTTTTTTGCTTCCAATCTGCATCGTAATGTCCTGGGGAATATCGCTAACGTATTCTGTTGGATCCAAAAGAGATGAGGGATAGAAGTATTCGTGCGAACAACCAAAAATCTCAAGGTCCAAAAAGAATACCAAACTGAACAAAGCTGCGATGGGTTCGGATGAAGCAGTAATATCTTTCGAAGGAATCATTTGTTCGAAGGTTTGGTATTCAAACGATGAAGATTCTCTACCAGAACGTTGGAGGCGATGACATCGCTGCTTATATTTTCCGATTACTGAGTTCAATTCAAGAACTCTCTCCGGTTTTTTTCGAACTTCCCAAACGGCGAACGTGAGTTTCAAGTGTGGAAGAATGCTGGAAGCTCGTTGAAGGCCCAAAACCGGAAACTATGAGGTACTGCGGCCTTTGGGTGGCTCTTGTCGTCTTCTCCTCGACATTGAAGTCTGGGATTTATCTAACTTGAAATAGAGTCTTCCTAGGTTTCCTGCGGCGGGATGGAGACATTCTGGCTCTGTTTCGGGTGAGGTAGCAGCGACAGTGAACCCATCACTCATACAGAACGCATCCAAGGCAAATTCCCGGAAATTTCATGAGACTGAAAGACACGCAATCCTTGATATTGGATTGGCGTAGCCTATGATGTTTTGATAAATCTCATTCGGGAAGTAGCCATGCCGTCCAGATCCAGAAGGGTGCAACCTGAAAGCGTCAGCGTCAATGATGGCAGGTACTTAAGTAGGTACTCTCTAGCATAGCTAAATCACTTTTATTGAGCAGTAGTTTCGAAAAGTTGAGCAATGGCTTCGAAAGTAGGGGTATTTCTTTCATCCAAGGTTGAAATGGCGTCTTCTATTCGCATCCAAGTTGGGGCGTAAAACGCCTCAACCTCAAGTGGAGCAATGTACTCGACTTTCTCGTCCATCAAACGGATAAGGACCACAGCAGACATAAAAATTACTATAGCGTTGAAGAAATGGCGTCCTTGATCTTTTACCTCGTTCACTGCATCCACAACGGCGGGTTTGATACCTTCCAAGCTGTCCAAGTTCTTTTCCAAGCAAACAAGAACGTCCAAGAACCAGTAGCAACGAGATGCTGGTGAGATACAAGGAGGAAAATTCTTCAAATGGTAGCCTTCCAGCAGCGAAGAAGCAAACTCTGTTCCCGGTGCTGACCGACATGCCAAAATAGTGGAATATGGGTTCGATAAATCCGGATGAGCTTTCGTGCACAGGTTCACGACTTCTGGGGAACAAGAACAAATGCATAGTATAGTATGAAAAAGCTCCCTGAAAGCGAAATAATCCTCGCAGGCAGTGTGGTGTGCGTTTCTTATGCATGCATGATAGTCGAGACTGAAAACAGTGAGTCGCCGGATTGGCTGTTCAAATGGCACAAATACGGAGCCCCTGATTGGTCTTGAAGAGGTTGAAGTTTGGTTGTTGAGGATCACGGGCAACTGGAGCCTGGAATGAGGAGGTTAAAAAAGGCCCCTATATCAACTTGCCCTATCCATTCTCAACCTCTAATATAGCTCTAGTGCCTTCTTAAAGACGTTTAGTAAGGATCAACATATTTAAAAGTTAAACATAGCTAACAGAGGTCAGGACACATTCTGCACTTTGTGCAGAGCTAAGGCTAAAACGTAGGCTGCAGGCCCTTAAACAGGCCCTCAGCGCACAGATTAGCCCTGTTTAGTTAATAATATAGCGCTTTATTACCGACTAAACGCTAAAATAGCCCATATTAGAGCAAACCTTTCTGCTAATCCTCAGACACTTACTAGCCAACAACAACTCTCTGATATGCAACTCATAATCGTTCTTTTTTAGAAGCACTTCAACGACGATCGCAGGACACTGGCACGATACTAGATAAAAGAAAGAAGCGACTCGGCCACCAATCAATTCGCTAGCACTCAGCTGGGGGCACCGTGGACGACCTAGTCAAAACCATAGTCAATACGGCAGGGGACTCGTCCCAAACAGTGGCTTCTTGCGGATGAAGAATACAGTTTTCTTTCTCAAATGGTTACATTTTCTGGGTGAAACAATTTTGGTCTGAAGTTCCTTGTAATGTTGATGGACATTGGAGGTAACATAGCTGAAGGATTTCATCGGGTTTCTTTCCTCGCCCTCTTTGTTTTCCCCATGTTTTCTATTTTCATCTTCGCTGTCTTCTTTGGCAGATGACTCAGAGCCCAAGTACTGACGTTCAACCATTTCGATGACCTTAGAGTCCCATCCGTCTGGGATTCGAGATAATGGGAAGCAAATATCTATATTCCGTTTTCCGCGAATTAAAAAGACTTCTCGATCTAGATCGATGGCATAGACCCATTCGATGAACCCGCAAAAGAACATTAGCATGTGGCATAGTCTCAGTCAATGAAACCATAAAGATAAGGTATTAAAATTGAATAGACAGATCGCACACGGAACGCGGTCCAAAAGTCGTAAAAAAGACACAGAAGGGCTACCCCTAAATAATGCCCGGAGACACAAAAGCGCGGGGACTCGCAGACATACACAGAGAAACATAAGTTGTACTGACAAATCGAGCTCGGGAATCAAACACTGAGGCGACATTTCCAATCCTTCAATCCCCACATTTCCAATCCTGTTTACTTTGCCCTGGTCGTATTGGGCTGGAGTTACTGAAAGAATCTTCTTCTCCGCCTGCGCTTCTGCAGTTGAATATTCTGCACGCTTGGAGGAAAGCCATTTCTTGAATGATTCAGGATCCTTTGGAATTTTTCTCGTGAGAGACTTTCCTAGACCTGTCGGGTAAGAGTCGCTGATAAGGTTAGAAACACTTCAAACAGGACACGGGGGATGACTGACTGGCCGTTGTAGTAAACATAGTAGC
This sequence comes from Corynespora cassiicola, assembly GCA_022059125.1. NCBI lineage: Eukaryota > Fungi > Ascomycota > Dothideomycetes > Pleosporales > Corynesporascaceae > Corynespora > Corynespora cassiicola. The sequence goes on along the minus strand of JAEUWY010000011.1, from coordinate 113,554 downwards.
GGCCACATCAACGATAGGTGTAAAGTCCATGGGTGCCCATACTGCTTATGGTAGTGGGTGGCTTGAGTTTCCAGCGTCAAGTCAAGGTTGCGGGGTTGCCAATTCTTTATCTTTTATGTGTCAATTAAAAACGGCGCGCTGGCGCGCATTCAGGTGACTCGTGCCACGCCACATAGGCGGCAATATTTCAGAAGGACAAGATTGTTAGACCATAGTCCGATATGGACGGATGCATATGCGGGTGGTTATTATTGCTTCGCAAGGATCGCTCCTTGCATGCACGCTAAGGGGTTCATCATGCATGCTTTAACCAATCAAGCTAATAACTTTTCCAGACCCAAACACCAAAAAAGGAATGGAGGAGGCCGTTGCTTTCATTGTTCTAAATTATTGAGCAGGTTCTCACATAATACATGGGTACAACGAAAGAAAACCCCGAGCTCATTATCGAATTGGTATGAAAGAGTGCCTAAAACATGGTGGTACAGCTCGCAGTTCTAGCCAATGATGAACCCACAGACAATAGAGTAAGACCATTCATCAGAGTACGAACTTTATTACTTCTAGACTAATAATACATGGATATCAATTACCTCCTCACGCCAAAGCAATGCCTGTCAAATCGCCCAACTCGGCAAACAACACCTTCTTCTCCTTGGTCTCAACATCCACCTCATACACGCCTCCGGAAAGATCCGTGACAAAGCACACCTTGCGCTGTCGATCCAAGGCCAACCCAATCGTCTCGTGTAACCTCCTCGCCAAAACCTCCCTCTCGCGCTTGCCCGCAACACCATCCACCACCGCGCGATTCAACGAGTTACCCGTGGGCGGATCACCACGGTCCGTCCAGTACAGAGTAGCCGTCTCCTCGTCCAACTCCAAATCAATGGGCTCGGGCAAGTTCTCGAACAGCAACTCGCGCTCCGCGGGGTTATCGATGCGCGCACGGAAGATACGGCCTTGCTTGCCCTTCGAGGGGCCCTTTTGCGTCCAGTAGAACCAGCCCCTCGCCTCGTCGACGGTGATGCCGACACACCATCGAAACACACTGGGCTTGTCGGTGTCGGTGGATGAGGTGTCGATGAGGATCTCCTTTTCGCTGCCGTCGAGGTTGCTGCGGCAGACCTTCATGCCCTCGCGGTCGCACCAGTACAGCTTGCGAGACTTTTCGGCGAGGCTGATTTGCTTCGGGGTTCGGACGCCAGGGGCCCCCGTTGGGATGACAGTTTGGCGGTCGGAGCCGTCGAGGTTGGCGCTCTCGATGGAACCGTCGTTGGTGTTGAAGGAGGTGCCCATGTTGGTCCAGTACATCTTGCCCGCCGAATGGTCGATTGTGATGCCATCGGGCATGGTAGGGATGTTGTCGATGACGGTATGGAGGTCTGATCCATCGATTCCGCAGGTGACGATGCGACCATTGCACTTTCCGGGAAGCTTGATGAGGTCGGTGTCCAGGATGTAGAGGTTCTTGCGGGGAGCAAGGCTGCTCTGCGAGCTTCCTTCAGACAAGCGATTTTCAGCCCAGTCATCCCATTCTTTCCTCACATTGAGCAGCTGCACGAGCTCTTCGTCACGCTGTTTGGATAGATCTTGGTACCTTCTTCCGCCTACTGCGTCCAAAGTCTCATCCACCCACTTCTTCTTGAGGTTGTCGTCCAAGACGGGGTCCTGAGGCGCGAACCAGGTCATCAATGGGCCAAGTAGGTGGTTGGCCAAGTGCTGGGCCCCTCCCTCACCACCGGCGAGATGCATGAGCGTGTTGGGTCCCATGACTCCCCATCGCAGCCCGGGGCCATAGGCCATAGCTTCATCAATGTCCCTGACATTGCAAATGTCTTCCTGCACGAGATACAAGGCTTCCCTCAGGAGAGCCGCCTGGAGCCTGTTGGCAATGTGTCCCTTGGCCTCCTTCTTGACGTGGACCGCCTTCTTGCCCATGGCCGTGTAAAAGTCCATCGTCCGGTCGATAATCTTTGTGGATGTGCAATCGCCACCGACGACTTCAACCAATGGGATCAGGTGTGGGGGATTGAAGGGATGCCCAACCACGAACCTCTCCGGATAAGCGTCCTCAGGGACGCCGGCCTGGATACTCGAGCATGTCAAGCCGCTCGAACTAGTCGCGATGATGACATCATCCCTGACTATCCTCGACAGATCGGTAAAGAGCTCCTGTTTGAACTCGAGCTTCTCTGGGCCGTTCTCCTGAATAAAGTCTGCATGTCGTACAGCGTCCTCCAAGTTGGTTGTGAAGGTGATGTTCTCTGGTGCTGCGGAAGGGTTCTTGAGAAGGCCAAGCGATTTTAGCGTCGGCAGAGCTGCAGAGACAAGGTTGTGAAGGAAGGTCTTAGAAGCAGGGTTGATGTCGAATGCGGTTACTGTGAGACCCTGGGCTAAGAAAAGAGCCGCCCATGACGCACCGATCGACCCGCACCCTATGATGGCCACGTGCTTGATGGGAGGATGGTCGTTTGTTACGTGTGGCATGATGGAATGTATTCAGAAATTTGGAAAATATATCAACTGAGTGTAAGGGTATCGAAGAGTTTCAAAGTATTGAACAGCTGGATGATTGTTTGATGTTTGTGAAGATGAATGTTGATGTCAGTGCCGCCTTGTGACGGGAGCCACGGAGCATCTTATAATCAAGAGACGGTGAAGAGAAAGAAAAAAAAAATCTAACCAGAAAGAATTCTCTCAATCTCCAGACTTCCATCGTACGAAGCCATGGGGATATGATCTCAATCGTCCGATGAGTATGGAGACGATCCCTGGCGCTATACTAACTTCATCGGAGAGGACTCGGGCTTTGGTTTCAAGATTTTCAACTCACACAAGATTCACGATAGCAACGGTCCGGCCCGAATTCAATACGCAGAAGGACAGTGTTTGAGTCGTCAGATCTAGGAACGAGACGTGGTGACAGGGATGTGGCCTCGGTGGAGAGGGTCATGACGCAACAGCTAGCCAATCGTGGACTTTTCTCGGCGGGCCTCGGCAAGCTGCTACCGCAATCACTAAACCACCAACAAGGTGTCCCGAGGCCTGTGTATCCACACTGGGTCGGAAAGGACCTCGTACGAGCCCTCGGCGGGCCGTAAAACGCCTACGTGTATGAAGTCAACCGCCCGAGTTATCTCCTTTTGCGATGCACGATCTGATGCATCCCCTGGAGGAGAGACACCGAGAGATGATGTTGTCGAAAAAAATTTGAGTTTACGTTCCGGTCAAGAAGAAAATATAAGAAGATGGCCGTTTGCAGCTTTGGATGCCATCAGTTCATCCAACACATCGACAGATTTCCAAGTTGATACCCATTGCATTACATCAAGCATATTTCACAATCTACTCTTCTTTGCACAACAATAACACATCAATTACACAACATCAACATGTCTTCGTCAGACAGGATACCTGATGTCTACGGTCCTGGAACCTACACTGACAAGACCTTCACACCCGTTCCAGAAGACACAGCGCGGATATTCCGTCAAATCGCCTCGCAAACGCCGGGCTTTACACAGGATGAATCTGTCCTCTCCAAAGTCAAGTTCACCGGCGAGGACTTCCCCGTCATCCCAGGCCCCGTCAAAGCAACTTCAGTCGCTGCCGCCCTGCATGCCATGTGCGGTGTTATTGGCGACGAGATCTTGACTCTCCGTGGCAGCGAGGACAAGAACCGCGAAATCACTGTCAACACTACTCACGCAGCCTTTTGGTTTGGCTGCGTCGCAACTGCCTACGTTGGCGGAGAGGACATCTTCAGCCTAGTGGCTCAGAAGAAGATCAACGACTTGTACCCCGAGTGGGAGAATGGAGCTCTGGGTGCGGGGCCCCTCAAGTACCGCACCACTGCGCTGTACCCCACGAGCGACCCAAAGACGTGGTACTCGCTTCACGGAAGTATGAGCCAGGCGCCAGTTCTCAAGTCCATTGGTATCGACCCGGACAAGAAGTTCGACTCCAACGATGAGGCAGCCCAGTACATTGCCTCCTTCACCAAGAAGTTCTCCCCCGCCGAGCTCGAGATGAACAACTTGATGAACGGCTTCTGCGGCTCCATCTGCTTCACCCCTGAGCAGTGGAATAACAGCACTATGGGCAAGTCCCTCGCCGCCCACCCCTTGGTGAACGTCAAGAAGCAGACTCACGCCGTGCCCACCCCACCCGTGGCCTTCCCGCCCCTCAACCCTAACGACAAGCGCCCCCTCGCCGGCGTCAAGGTCATCGAGATGACCCGCGTCATCGCAGGCCCCCAAGTCGGCACCGTCCTCGCCTCCTTCGGCGCAGACGTGATCCGCCTCAACGCCCCCCACCTCCCCGACATCAACATCTTCCAGCTCACCCTGAACGCGGGCAAGCGCACCACGACCGTGGACTTGCGCAAAGAGAGCGACCGCGCGCTCCTCGCCTCGCTCATCGCAGACGCCGATGTCTTCCTCCAGGGCTTCCGCCTCGGCAAGATGAAGAAGTTCTGTCTCGGCGTCGAGGAGCTGCTCGAGATGGCTGGCAAGCGCGGCAAGGGCATCGTGTACGTCAGCGAGAACTGCTACGGCCCCGATGGTTACTACCGCGAGAGGCCCGGCTGGCAGCAGATTGCGGACGCTGCGGCGGGCTCCGCGTACGTGACGGGCAAGGCGCTCGAGATTACGCAGGACCTCCCCGAGAACGAGGCTGTGCTGCCCAGTCTGCCCATTTCGGATATGTCGACGGGAATTCTGGGGGCGTTGGGCGCCATGCTCGGACTCAAGAGGCGGGCTATCGAGGGGGGTAGCTACGAGGTGGTTGCGTCGCTTGCGGGCGTGAATGCCTATGCGCTCCGCCCCGATGTGGGTCTCTACCCCGTGGAGACGGTCAAGGAGTGCCAGGAGAGGTTCCAGTGGAAGCCCATGCGCGGAAGCCACCATGTGCTTGACCTGCTGCTCACCGTGTGGGATGGCTGGAAGAGGGTGCTTGGCAGCTACCTCGAGGAGCAGAGTGGCTGGTTCCAGAGCTTTGAGAAGAGTCCGTTCAAGGGAGAGAGGTTGAGTGTGTTGAAGCCTGTCGTGAGCTTGAACGGAGAGGAGGGACCCGAGTGGAAGAGCCCCAGTGTTCCATATGGAGAGCACAAGTTGGAGAGTATGAGGTGGTTGTAGTCGAGCTGTTTCAACAAGTAGCATAGCATGGGTGCATTGTAGGCGTTGGGAGGTCTTCAGTGGTCAGAAATTTCTTGTTTGTAATAAATATCAATCTCATTAATGGATGTTCAACTCCACCTTTTCCAACTGCCGCGAGAAAAAATTCGAGTTGGTGTCTTTAATTAGATCTTTTCGATCCTTGGTACGGTGAAATAGACGCTGCATGCTGACTAGACGTGTAAGAAGTATTAGCAGCTACATTAACAGTCCTAAGAAAGTGATTCAGAATAGTTATAGTAAGGTAATGTTCTGGCTCTATATACGCGGATTAATCTAGCCTGTTACACTGTTCGGGATAGAAGTCAGTAAAAGGCTAGGTAAAAATTCCTGAGAATCTACCTAAGGCACCAAGGAAGCCCAGCGTGTGTAACAGCAGGATACCTAGTTTCTGTTTCGTGTACGAAACGGTGCAATCTCATATACAAACAAATTATTTGTATTGTTTTCGTTAGTGCATGCGTTTTTTTTCTTTTTTTTCTTTTCTTATGCTCCATCTTTTTGCACTGATGAACAAGGTAGTCGTGCTATGAATTAATAGAGCCTTTATTGCTCAAAGCTCTTTCTGGGCATAATTCTCCATACGGCTACTGTGCCCTGTTACCCTTGACCGTTCATTTTTCGCTCTATTGGTACATCCAAGCCACCAGATGCTCGCCACCTTTGCCACACGGGACAATCCGATGACGTCATTTCAGTTCATCTTCCGTATTGTTCCCCACATCAACACTCGTCGTACAAACCCTCGTATTCTCGATCGTCGCGACCCAAAAATTCGGCCTTTCTATTTTTTTTCAAAATCCTTTCCAAACCGTCTTCTTCGCATACGTAACGTTTCCTTTCATGATGTCAGTAGATTCGCAAGACAGAAACGTAGCTTGGTTCAAGGAGCAACCTGATGGCAATGAGATCACGCCGGAAGCGCGGAAGTTGTTGGAAAACTACAGCAAGGTCCCTTCCGACAAGATTGTGGAACATGTCGTCAATCTACGTGACGAGGCGTGGCAAATCTTTCCATATCCATGCATTGGCCAGTTTCGTTTCTTGGACCTCAGTCTCCGTCAGACGGCGGAATATGCGGAAGTGCTGGAACGACTCAAGAAAGGCCAGAAGCTTTTGGATATGGCATGTTGCTTTGGCCAGGAAGTCCGCCAGCTTGTATACGATGGTGCGCCTTCTGAAAATATCTACGGATGCGACCTCCGCCAGGAGTATATTGAGCTCGGCTACAAGCTTTTCGGGGACCGAGACACGCTCCAGGCCAAGTTCTTGACTGCAGACATTTTTGACGAGAACTCGGCTCTGGCTAAGCTGAGAGGCCAGTTCGACATGATTTATGCAGGGTCTTTTTTCCATTTGTTTGGATACGAGGGCCAGGTCAAAGTCTCCAAGGCCGTCGCCTCTCTGCTGCGTCCTGCAAAGGGATCAGTTATACTCGGTCGCCAGATTGGGGCGGTCGTGCCGGCAGAACACGATCATAGGACGAATCCAACAGGGACAATGTACCGACATAACCCTGAGAGCCTACAGAAGATGTGGAAAGAAATCGGAGATGAGACAGGGGTGGCATTTTCAGTCAGTGCCTCTCTTGAACAGTTGGACGATAATCACAACAAGTTCCACAGTGATGATGTGCGGCGCATTTGGTTCGTCATCAGAAGGGAGTAGAATGATAGTTTAACCACTTGAAATGGAGATTCGTGCCTCTTAGTTACTGCAAAGTTGCAGTGACAACTATGGAAGCGACGGCAGTCTACATCTACAACGGCGCAGTGCGTGCAGCCATAAGCCTTGTGGACCCGGTATCGATTTCCCGTTCCTGGCCTTCCAAAATGCAAGGACTAGATGTACCTGAGGCTCTGCAGCAAGGCAATACCGGCTGCGCCACTGGTTACAGTCTGGACCTGGGACAGATCCTGCAACAACGTGCGACGGCACGACAGATGATTCTCGACCTTTGCAACAAATCGTCTCATCTGGGAGCTAGTCTATGAAAGACAGGTGATGATCCGTATTTTTAGATGTGTAGATTGCAATATCGATCCACACGCGATATTGCGGGGGTAGCGACTGGGGTAAGTAAGCTCAGCAAGCTTCAAGCCTAATTGCATCAATACTTTGGCACTATGGATATATTCGACCTACATGTACCATTTGCTGCTCTTTGCACGGCTATTTCTCCGCCCCAACATAGGTCCGCGGTATTGGAAGCACAACATCCCGACTCAACGCACGAGAGGATCGTGTTCGGCTGCCATTGCAACAATACGCCATTGAAAAAGCCAACAGTGCCGGACTGCGAATGCGCGCTCTATTAATATGCCAAAAGCACCACAAATACGGGCGGTCTAGCCCAAATGCTGCTGAAGGAGATGTTTTCCAGCCCAAATTGTCAATTGTCATCTATTGCAAATGAAATATGGTACAGTACGAGTAGTCGTGCCGTTTTTTCATTGACTGCAATAGTTTACAAGTGACCTTTAAAAGACTTATAAGTAAGGATCACCCCCAGCCCTTTGGCACCCGTCTTGTCCTTTTTCGTTTCTGCATTACAAGTACTGCGTGTGTCGCAGATAAAGTTCCCGGGCAAGATGAAGGCAACAATCGTCATTGCAGCTCTGGCTGCCAGCGCAAGCGGCGCAGTCATTGATGCAAGACAGTTACGGCCGACGAGTCGGCCAGTGACAACTCCGGGAGGCACTCCAGATGGTACAGATTCCCCCATCACAAAGAGAGATCCCCAGAACTGGCCGCCTCCGCAATTCTCGATTGGCAGGCCGACTCAATCCGTCACTTTCTTTCCCAATGACCCGCCTGACCGTAATACGAAGCCTTCTTTTTGCTGGACTTTGCTGATTGTTTGATAGTTTCCAAGTGCGGCCTGGATGCTTTTGTAGGTCACACCTCAGAGGCACTGTTGTTTTGCAGCAGTTTGCTCAAGTCGGGGACCGCGACGAGGACGGCTACGGTGACGACCAGCTCGACGACTACGACGCGGACGACTGTCATCACGACATTGTATCCGCCCAGTGCTCCAAGCACTTCTTCAGCACCTCCAACTTCCACGCCGAGGGTATGTAGTTGAAAACACCATTTGGCAGTGTACTGATATCTTGAAGCCGCCAACGTCAACACCAAGGCCGCCCACGTCAACACCGAGGCCACCAACGTCTACCCCCAGTCCCCCCTCGTCTACACCTCGTCCACCGCCATCCACCTCTCAACCGCCACCTTCCACAGTCGTCCCTCCTTCATCCAGCCCGTACGTACCTCTGATACCCCAGCCCCAACCCTGCTAACCATCAAAAGATCACCCACAACCACGCCCGCCCCCCTGGGCTGCGGCGTCGTAGGCTATACCAAAGACAAAGTAGCCTACTACTTCGACTCGAGCGGCACGAAGAACACATGGAAAGTGTGCGGGGACGCCTGCAAAGCCGACTCGAAATGCAAATCCTTTGGCTACGGCGAGGCAAACTGCATGTTATTCGACGTGACCGCGTACGCACCCTCCATCTCCCCCATCCCCCATCTTCCCCTCCCTCCACCCATCCCTTTTCCAAGCTAATCCCCTTCCTCCAGCGCCGAAAACACAAACCTCAACCCCATGTCCCCCTACACCTTCTACGACGCCGCCTGCCCCGAAGAACTGCCCGTGCGCCGCCGGCGCAACGACCACGACCACGAGGCCAAGGAAGAGAAGCGCCAGATTGCAATCACGATTGCGCTTCCGGGCGGGCCGCCGGCGCTCTCGTCGGCGTGCTCGTGCCTCATCACCAGCGGGCCGGCGGATGCGACGCGCACCACGACCACGACGAGCGGCGTAAAAGTCACCAAGACGGAGACGGTGACCAGGACGGTGAGTATGCTGCCCGAGGATAGGGCGTAGATTGTGTTTTTGGGGTCGTGTGATGGGTGATGGGTGACTAGGGGGGGGTTTCGGGGCGCGAGTCAGGCAAACAGGTAGGGAGGGAGGAGGTATGTAGGGCAGTGTAGAATGGCACGACCTGTTTTACTCTCTTTAGGGGGGGGGAGATTTGGGTGCAAAGCCGGTGTATCGTGCGGGCGGGATGTCCCTGTGTGAAACGTGGATACGTGTGCGAGGACCCAAGTAGGTATGTGAATGAAATGCATCTAGGTATGTGTGCATGTGTGTGCGCGCGTGCGACTGCGCGTTCTGAGCCTGAGGTGGAGGCGGAGGCGCTGGCAATCAAAGTTCCCGCGACGTGTGAGGCCCATGTCCCGTTGGGCGCGGGCGTAGGCGGGCCGATCAACGGTGGTGGGGGGAGGGGCGGATTGGCCCGGCGGCGATCGTTCGTGGTGGAGGGGGTTAGAGATCGGCATCCATCGACCTGTCATGGATGGGTCGTGGGGTCGGTGTTATTGTGTATCAGATGTGTGATGTTTTGGATTTTCGGAGAGCGACGTTTTGGACATGCCTGTCGGGAGCCTGGTTCTGTATCAACCTTTTGGTACGTGTTTTGTGTATCCTGTGTAATGGGTCAAGCTTTGGGTGTCGTGTCGAGTGGGTGCCGTGCTTGGTTGCGCCCTGTTCGTCTTACTGGAGCTGGGAGATTGTGGTGTTGGCGAGTCTGTGTTTCTCGTGTTCGGCGGTGTCGGAAAGAGTCTTGATGCTGTTGTATCTCGGGCCGTTCCTGTCACAAACCCGTCCTGCATTATAGAACCGTATGCTTCTGCTTCTTGGTGAACAGGCGCCCACGTGACAGCGCGTCGACCGCGGCCAAATGGCGCGTCTGGCGCTTCGCTGTGCGGGGCGGCCTACAAGAGGGAAGGCGTGGTTATGTATATAGCTGGGCACGAACTCGTCAAGGACTTTCGACGCGATCGGGACGATTCGACACCCCATATCCACTCTGTTCTTCTGCTCAAGGACCCCAAGCACAATGCCAGGCCTCCAAGGACGTTGCGGGCGAGATCAAAGTCTTGATCGCAGTCGTTGCTCCCACAAGACTGCTTCCACTTTGCGTTCACTGATAAACACACATGGGCGCTATGCAAACCACTCATCGAACGCCATCGCCGGCTCTCGGAAAAGTATGGGATTATAGTGGCTAAATTCGGAAAGTATACCGTCTGGGATACGCTTGACGCCGTGCTTGCCGATCCAAAACTTGCATTCTACATCACGGAGGCCAGGTTGCTCGCGGACCACTGCTCCATCTTAAACGTTCCTCACGAAACGATATGGGCCAGACGCGCCGAACGCAATGAACGCCTTTGTCTGCATAAGTCAGATCCAGTCGCGGCGGCAAGATATACTGAAGCGTCAATGAAGAATACATTTCTCAACGCCGAGCTCGCCCCATATGTTCGCGCCAAGTTCGCTCCCCATAGCGTACGGTATCCGATGGCATTTGAGACGTGGCAACAGAGCACGATTGAATGTAGGAGCGACCTTGTGCTTCGACCCATGTTTCTGCACTTGCTACCTAATCTGAGAGTGCTCCACTATCAAACGCAACCAGGCGAACACGAGTGGATGGGGAACTCTTTGGTGCGCATTGCTGATGCATGTCAAGGCTCAACCCCAGAGCCAGGCCTACCCTTCGATCATCTCCAAGAACTGTACCTCGCCCACTGGAATGTCGGCCCATTCCAAGACGATCTCGCTTTGTCATGGCAGTAGCTGAATTCAGCTTTGCGGATTCCTTCGCTGCGCAAGCTTGTAGGCGTCATGGTCAGCGAGCCCAATATGGAGATCTCTCCGACCACTGGGCCTGATGATGGTCCGAAATTGGATGAGTGCGCTACAATACCCACGTCCAACGTGACAACGCTCGTCCTGGCTAACTCGGGCATTGATTCCACGTCGCTGAAGGTGATGCTGAGTAATATCAAGAGCTTGAAGACGTTCAAGTACGAGCACGGGAGCCATGGGCTCAACTTGCTCGCGGACTGGGATCCTGAGGGAATCATCCGAGAGCTCACCCATTACTGCTCTGACTCCCTCGAGGAGCTCGCCCTGATCTACCCCGAGTATGAACCAGTGGCTGTGGGTTGGAGAGACAATGCTCGAGGCGTGGCTGTCGCAGTTCCTACAGGGACCTACTGCCTGCAACATTGGAATACGTCGACGTTGTTGGGTGGACTTCAGAGGACTATAGAGACATTAACCAGCGCTGTAGGAAGATCGACCGAGCGTTGGCCAGTGGAAAACTTGGGCTGAGCATAGTGGACGACAAAGACGAGACGGTGGCGGAAGGACAGGGGGTCAAGCTCAAGCTCAAGATCATAGAGTTGGAGCCTGCAGACATGTTCCACGGGTACAAGGGGTACTATGGCACCTAGCACTCGAGGGGCGCGGCGCGAGGGCACATTTAGCCGATACCACGCTCGAGAGGCACGACAGTCACGTCGACTGGCGTAAGCGAGGCAATGCAGGCTGCTGACTTTGGTAGTAGAATCAGAAGATGCCAGAAATACAGTAGTCTAGGGCTTCTTTGAGCCTCTTCCAGACCCTCTTTCGGCGGCGGGTAGCCATAAATAAATAAGCTTAAATGGGCTCAGCCGACGCCATGACGGCCGTCGAGCACGATGCGGTCGAGCTAGGACGGAAAGACGCAGCGGCAGCCGACTAAGGGTTACTCAGCTTCGGCGGGTACTGAGTATACGAGGAGGGAGCACGCCAGGCGGGCAGGGTGCCACGGCACTCCCTATTTTGGGCTTGGCGACTGAGATTGGATCCTGCGGGCTGCGAGGATAGGACGGTTGGGTGATGGGGCGACAGGTGGGTTTCGGTACGAGGAACAGGTGGCGGGGCCTGGGCGGCGGCGCCGGAGAGAGACGGTTGCGCGCAGGCCAGGCACGGCGCAGGGCCGGGCGCGGCCAGAGGCAGACGGCCGGTGTGGCAGTGTGGTTGTCTGGTCTGGCGGGCTGGCTGTCGTGGGAGATGTCGCGCGGCTGCGTGCGGAATCACAGTACAGAGGGACGGCTGGCTGGGAGGACCGCGTTCGGGGGCTTTGGGCGGGCGAGTGGCGGGCGCCGGCCAGGCCCGTATTGGAATGCCGCCGCCGGCCAATGGCAGCGCGGCTGCGGCGTAACAAAACACGCCAAACCTGCCGAAGCGGGCTATTCGCGACCCAACAGCACCAGCCATGTCTTGAGCAGCTGCAGGATGGTTTGGCTTTCTCAGCCGTAGATAGCGACGGCATGGCGCCCCCGAGAGGCACCAAAGGGGGGCTCTCGCTCACGGCGCATTTCTGTCATCTCCCTGCTCATTTCACTTCTCCAGCCTTTTGCTGTCTCTCGTTCCCGCTCAAAAGACCTTGATCCCGCCTGTCCCGTCCTCTGGCTCCTTCATGCTGCGCTCCCTCCCGAATCTCCAGCTGCTGGGCGACGGCCCTCTCTCGAGCAAAATGCAGGCCTTGCAAGTAATCCCCAGGCGGTACGTCTCCACTCCGATTCACGTTTCACCATCTGCCCGCGCCCACAACGCCCTCGACGCCCTCCTCACCCGCTGCTGAACATCTCCTTCGACCGTCTGCTAACTCGCCCGCCCAGGACCGTATTCCTGGCCATCGGGGTCGTCGGAATCTTCGTCGCGCTCTTCCACTTCTTCAGCGACCTGCCAATCGACTACTACCGCAACTACAGCCCCGGCGAGGCCATTGCGCCCGCTCAGACAAACAACGACACGCCGCAGCCCGGCTACTTCAAGGCACAGCCCGAATGGGACTTCAAGGTGCCTCCCTCAGCCAAGGGCTGGGAGGGCTACGCGAAGACGCCGCGCAACCAGGACATTGTCGTGCTGACGGCGAGCGACGGTGGCGGCCACAACAGCGCCATCCCCAACGTGCTCCAGCGCGTTCTCGAGGACCGCCAGCAGTACTGCGACAGGCACGGCTACACCAATCTTTGGCTCAACACGAGCCGTTATGACATAGGCGAGGCGCATCGGGTATGTCTCTTTTTTTTTCTTTACTTTTTGGCTGCCGCCGCGACTTTACTGACTCGTCCAGACGTGGTCCAAGATCCCCGCCGTTGCCGAAGCTTTCCACCTGTATCCCAATGCCGAGTGGGTGTGGCTCATTGACACCGACATCATCATCATGACTCCCGACTACGACTTGGCCAACGACATCCTGTCCCCCGCCGCCATCAAGCGCGGCCTCATGCGCGAGACGCCCATCCTCGACGGCCAGCTCAAGAAGAACCCCACAGGCATCAACACACCCAAGAACTTCCGCGTCGAGGACATCGACATCCTCATCACCCAGGACCACCAGAGCGTCAACACGGGCAGCACCTTTTTCCGCCGCACCGCCTTCACCCGCTGGATCCTCGAGATGATGACCGACTACACCATGCTCATGGGCAAGGACCACGTGGGCGCCGAGCAGGACGCCATCAAGCACCTGATGCTCGAGCACCAGCTGGTGCGCAACCACGTGGGCATCTACCCGCAGCGCAAGTTCAACGCCTACGTCCAGGGCGGCGACAACATGGGCTACCGCGACGGCGACCTGCTCGTGCACTTTGCCGGCTGCTGGGTCGGCGGCAAGTGCCAGGAGTGGTTTGAGGAGTTTTGGGGCAAGAAGGGACACAAGGAGCCATGGCGACTGGAGGGGCAGTAAAATGCTCCAAGCGGCCTATTTGGACACCGCGCCCATGCCCCGATTCCAACGCACCATTCGATTCAGCACACTCGGATACGGCCGCCTTTGCCGCCACTTCTACGACCCTATCTAATACCTCTGCCGACTTTCTATCTAACGCATTCGACTTGATTCCACTTCCTTGTCAATAATACCCTGTAACGGTTACCAACAACGGGCGAAACCTCTTTTTTTATCACCTTTGCTTTCTACTCTTTTTCACCAAACGAGATGGAGTTCCCCGGCGTTTTTTCTCTCACGAATGGGGGATGGATTGGATGGATGGACGGACGGACAGACGCGCAGGAACAGGCACGACGGGATGGAAGCATGCAACAAAAAGCAACCAAGACACACAGATTACTACTACCTATGGAGCGTGCATTGCTAGATGGCGTTTTTATTTCTTTTTGGATATTTGCGTGGGGGGCATTGCGGGGAAGCTGGGTGGAGGGGGTTGTCTTTGTTTGGATACCTATCGCAAACCCCTTTTTTATTCTGTGACTTTGGCTTTGGTTTATCTGCAAAGACATGTTTGGCTTTTTGAGCGAGCGAGCGAGACAGCGTTATTAGCCTGCGATGCGACAATGAAAGCGCATAGGGGGGGGGGATGCTTTCGATCACGAATCGACATGGACATGAAAATCCAATCGAAATCCGGTGGAAATCGAACTGAACCCAACCTGGCAATTTGCAAAAACCCATCAGATCAAAAAGCACATGCAGCCAGCGCTGCCATCACAGCACATGTCGCATATGCGCAAACAAACAAAGCCGCATCGCATCTGCAGATCGGAAATCGAGACAGCCGTGCTGGAAGCATGATCCATGCGCCTGCCTCGTCGCGCCGAGCCCACCTCCCTGCCCTCCGCTCCGCCCGCCCGTCCATCCCATCCTCGCAGCCCAGCCCAGCCCTGCGAGCCTGAACGCCGAGCGCGCCGTCCAGGCACGAGACGTTGACAGGACGTGTCGCAGCGATAGGGAAAAAAAGAGTGGAGCGAGGTCGGGTGCCTCGGCTCGAGGGCTCCGTGGCGCGATCCACTGTTTTGCTGCGCGGTGGGAGATGAGCGGCCGCTATCTGCCGAGGGGTGTATGGGGGGTATCGCCCCCGGTGCTCGCTGTGTAGATGGGACTGGGAGAGGGTAGCGGAACGGAGGGGATGGGGAAGGAAATGTGATGCGATGGCGCGAGGCGAGGCTCAAAGCTTCCAAGCCAGCCCCCCGTTCTTTCTCGCGCCTCGTATCTCCAGCGAGAGACAGAGAGAGAGAGAGAGATAGGGCCAAATGCTTTGGTTTGGGAAATGCCGCAATCTTGCTATCCTATTCCTGCCCTGGTACGCGCCCTTTTTTTCGCTCGTGTTGTGGTGAGGGGGTAATTTCGCTAGAGCGTATTGGTGCTTAGTCAGCGAGGAGTAGAGTGGACAGGTGGGTGGGCAGAGGGATTCGGGCCGATGGGGGAAGGTTTTGGGGGTTGGGGGTCTAGAATTTGGGGGTTGGGGGTCTAGAATTTGGGGGTTGGGGGTCTAGAATTTGGGGGTTGGGGGTCTAGAATTTGGGGGTTGGGGAACTGGAGTTGGGGAAGAGGGTTGGTGGGTGGTAGAGGGGGGTCTGTGATTTGTAAGATGCATATATTTCTGTAGTAGAGGCGTTAAGGGTAGGAATGCAGGTACATGTTCTTTTTTTCGCAAAAGGTGGCCGGAGTTTTGGTGAGATTGGGGTCTGCAGGAATCCTGTAGGATGGGTTAGATGAAGTGTTTGATTGATGTGGCGATTGTAGGTAGTTCATCGGAGATGTCATGTTTTAGAGGATTTGAACATGTTTTAGGGGGGGGTGGCGCTTAGCCGGGCTTAGAGGTGTAGGATGTTGCGGTATCAGCATGTTTAGAATACGAAGACTACAGAGACTTAGGCGTTAAAAGACTGTCATTGCGCTAGCTTATTTCTGATAGAGGAAAAATCTTAGACTAAGCTGTTAAGGGAGACCTGGCAAGTATTAGAGCGTAGATGCGGTGGGGCAGTGTAGAGCGGGAGGGCAAAAGCTTACGTGGGTTTCCAAGGAGACCAGTCCGCTTTAGACTCTTGCTGCCGATAGTGGCAGATGAATTGCCTATTCCTGTTCATAGGTGGAAATGCGTTTCGGCGGCGGGATACACAACTACCAGCCTCAGCAGACTAAAAGAGTATTCATTCAAGAAACTTCAAAGCAAAATCCGCATCATCGGTAATTCCGACTGCCCTACTATCACCTTCCGCAATCAGTTCACCAATCTCTATCCCGCCAGAGACGTCTCCAGTCACTTGAGAGACGACAGCCACTATTGCCCTAGCCCTTTCCGTTACTTTCACCATCTGGGCAAACTTGCCGGTTTTCTTCCCGGTCGCCAATAAGCCAGCGGTGCAAAACTTCAAGGCTTCGCGGAGTAAGATTTCATGACCAGCAATTCGATCTACAAAGTCGTTCTGTTGTGAGGATAGTTGATGGCTTTGCTCGCTAAGGTTTTGCGCCGCGTCTAGTACTTCTTGCCTTCCAGCCTCCAGCCCCTCAAGCTTCCCAGTAAAGACATGAAGTTGTCTTTGCATATTCTCCTCAATACCCTTCACCTCCACTGCCCGGATTCCGTCTAATTTTCTAGATATTTGATTAGAAACAATTTCTTGCACATCAGGTCTGTACTCACAGGGAGCACACAGTCAGTGCAAGATGAAGTGTCTCCTGAGTGTCTTTCATCCTCATTCGAAACCTCTGGATTTTTGCCTCCTTTAGACTGGCATTGATCATACTCCACTTAGAGTTGTGAAACCAATCTATCAGCTTTGATTGAAACGCTTTGATAACAGTTTCGCAGTCCTTTAGTGGAACCTTGGCTGAGGAAAGGCAGAGTCGAATTTCATCTGGTATGGTATTGACTTGGCTCCTTTCTATCAAATTTTCGAGCAATTTGATGACATTCTGGACTGCGCTAACATCCCCTTTCAGATCTGAAATCATCTGAGGGGCATCCTTCAGGGCTTCTATGAAGTCTATAAAGGATTTCGTGCTTTTGTATGCAAGTGTAACAATGGCAATTGTGCTTGCCGTGAAAGAAAGCGCCTCAGCCATCTCAAGACAAGGAGCGTACCTTTTGATATAGATGGTATTCTAAGCTATATAGAATATTGAACTCGTAGATCAGTGGATCTAGGCACCAGTTCAGACACAAAGCTGAAAGTCGTCGTCATGTGGTCTATGCTGACTTGCAGGCTCGGCGATCCTTCGGCGCTAAACGTTTCTACACCATTGGCCTAGGATACCCGTTCTTTTTCCGCGGCAGATTTCTGACGAATTGGGGTCCTTAGCATCACACCTTCTGCATCTTATTCAGCAACCTTCACCAGAGCTACGAGAATTCCCTCCGCCCAATAAATAAAGACAGCTGGCAACAAGATCTGTACAGCTTAACGTATGCCGGCTTTTCTTGGTTCAAAATAATCTTCGATATGCTCCCTAGAATCCAGAGGCAACTTAAAGACGACGAAAAACAGCAGACAGGGCCTTTTTACCAGAAATTTCTCGGTGGCGAGCCTGAAATATCTCATTCCACCCACATTCCGAACATGACAATGAACATAGTAGGAAGAGACTCGGCCCGTATAATTGGGACTGTAAACAACAACTTCAATGGGCCAGTCAGTCAATATTACACCAGTCAAGATCCTATAAATACTGTTATGCTAGAGTGGCTATGGCCTCGAAATCCCGATACTCGTAACACGTCCACGGCACGCTTTGCCAAACAATCGAAAATACATGATTCTGCTGTTGAGATTAGGAAAGGCCAGCCAGTGCCATGGCTAATAGAAAGAAGCATCTTCAGGCAGTGGTATATGGGAGTTGGTGGTTCTATGTGGCTCTGGGGGAAAAGTAATCCTGATCTTTACATCTCTGTTTCCAAGCTAAAATGTATAGTTGGCTGCGGAAAAACAGTCATGTTCTCCGCCGTTGTCAGCTACATCGAGTCTAGCCGTGTATTGGACAATCGAATACGTCTTGGCCATTATTATTGTCGTTTCCATGACGAGGATGATACCGAGCTCACACTAATACTTCGACGATGGATTGCCCAAATTTGTTACAAAGTTACTCCTCCAGGATCTCTCAATAACTTGCACAGATTGTGCCACGATGTTTATCCTCCAAGGAACCCAACTTCCGAAGAGCTTGAGGCTGTGCTGCTAGGTATTCTTCGATCACAAGACAGTGAAGAGAAAAGCTCTCAAAACATCCGAGACACAGAGAGTCAAGAGAAGATATTTCTGCTTATGGATGCCCTGGATGAGTTGACAGAAGCACATGGAAGAAATGAAGAAGTGTTTAGATTCCTCAACCGACTCGCTCGTGCAAATTTGCGCAATGTCTTCATTCTAGTTACCAGTCGCGATCGACCAGATATTAGACTATACCTTCAACCAAATTTCAGTCGTCTGGAGGTCGATTATGACGCCGTCAATAAAGACATCAGCTTGTACGTGCTGGAGACGTTACGCGCAACGCCTCGCCTCAACTCGTTGTCAAAAGAGGTGAAAGAAGCGATACGAAAAAGGCTTGCTGATCAAGCCAATGGCATGTAAGCACAGCCTATTGATTTCAATTTCATAAACTGACTTGGATTTGAGGTTCCTTTGGGCAACACTCCAGCTACATCAACTTCAATCTTCTCGCATCAGTAACGAAGCCTATTACTATCGATTACTGGAAAGCCTGCCCCAAGATTTACACGAGACTTACAATAGGGTCCTATCTAACATCGATCACACGTTAATCTCTAAAGCTATACTGGCTTTGAAATGGATTGCGTTCGCCAAAAGGCCACTTTTCATCGAGGAACTCGTAGAGGTGTGCGCTTTCGAAGTGGGCTCATCTGTATCTCTAGAGTCCGAATCGGAACGCTTCAGCCCATACAACATGTTCGAGTTGCTTCAAGACTTAATCATCATACAACCCCGCCTTAACTTTGAGAGCTCTGACACACGCTTGGATCGTCGTACCCACACCGTTACGCTCATACATATCTCGTTGGTTGAATACCTGATCGATCAATCGAGTGATGTCCGAAAAAGTCCAATATTTGGATTTACTGTCGAAGAAGGCCATTCTTGCATAGCTCGTCACTGCTTATCGTATCTATTTCATTTCAATACGATACGTATGGAACAGAATGGCAATCGTGTGCTTCTGGAATATGCCTGGTATAACTGGGAGAAGCACATTTCAAACACCAGCGCCATTGATAATCCGAGCCGCATACGCCAGAAAGCAGTGATGTTGTTTGAATTACTCAATAATCACACGAAGTCACTTCAAAAACAGGCTGGGGGCTCTCACGTGCCATCTTCTCCGGAGCTCCGCGTATTCGTAAGAATTCTAGACTGGCTTCCGATCGAGAAGCTACAGACTCTGGTCCATGTTCTCTCAAGACCATACTTCCACCCAGAACTCAATGACTTCTTGGGAGATAATGTCACATACTCTGAAGTGTACACCCCACTGAAAGAAACAGACATTCGCCTAGTTTATCCACTTCCTTGTCTTGATCGAGAAGAACCCGTCATGTGTCGGATCAAGTCTTTCAATCTGGAAGAAAAGCCTGACTACGATGCTCTCTCTTACGTATGGGGAGACTGGATGCAACACTCTCTCGCCAAAATTAGCGGAATTGGTGTTATGATTACACAAAATCTCTCAGAGATACTGAAGACAATTCGAGCCCAAGAGATCGGCCAGATATCTTGGCTGTGGATCGACGCTCTTTGTATTGACCAGAGCAATATTCGAGAGCGAAGCCATCAAGTCATGAAATTAACTCAGATATTCAACGGTGCCAAGGAAGTTATTGTTTGTTTGGGTGGCGAATCACAAGATTATGAGGATGCTGTAAAGTTATTAAGACATATTGGATCTACAAATCTTCCACCGGGTGGCCAGTACGATCATGAACTATTAGCTGCTGAAAGGTCAGGTGTGGAAGAGCTATTTGAGCACCCATTCTGGAAAAGGCGATGGACTATTCAAGAGTTTGTACTTGCTCGAAGTGGAACGATGCTGGCCGGATCTCACAGCATCCCTATAAGATTAGTTGAGCGAGCTTTCGAGCGGATTGTCAATGAGCCGAACGCGGTATCTCCTATGTGGCAGCTTTTTGCAAAAAGTCCCATTCTTGATGCTATCAGGAGCTACATTCTGACAAGACAACATTTTTGGAGTTCTGGTTTCTTCGACCTTCCTGAGCTCCTCTGCCGATTCAGGAACCAAAAAGGCATTTCACCTCATGATAAAGTGTTCTCTGTACTTGGTCTTTTACCACCGGATCATCCTTTTTTCATTCATTTGGGGGTAGACTACTCGAAGGATTTCCTTGAGCTTCTCCTTGACACAGCAATCTTGAATTTGGAACATGATGGAGCTCTCAATATCCTCTCACATGTGGACCAATCTGATCACAAACGCCTAGGACCCACTTGGCTACCCACTTATGACCATAAGACAATCCCGCTTATCTCGTGCGACGCAAATTCTAACGTTTTCAATGCAGGAGGCAAACACAAACCCCGTATTGAAACTATCAGAAGAAAAGATTCGGTCTTACTGAGAGTACTGGGATGTACAGTCGAAGATATTGCCTCATACAAATCATCATCATTCAAACCAAGAGGCAGACTACAATGGGATACATTTCTCGCCGGACAATCCTTTTATGGTCATAGACTTTCGAACGGCGTGAGACCTGAGATTAGGGCTCCCCCGACTACGGAAGAAGAGGAGTTGGCGCTTCTTCAATCTGATGAGTTTAAAC
The DNA here is from genome assembly GCA_022059125.1 of Corynespora cassiicola. Lineage (NCBI taxonomy): Eukaryota > Fungi > Ascomycota > Dothideomycetes > Pleosporales > Corynesporascaceae > Corynespora > Corynespora cassiicola. The sequence goes on along the minus strand of JAEUWY010000011.1, from coordinate 92,933 downwards.
TTTGGCCTGATTTCCGAATTGATCGACACTTTTTTTTCACATCTTCGGGAAAAGTTGGACTAGGTCCCAGACGGCTGCATATTGGAGATATCGTGGTAATACTTGCTGGTGGATCGGTGCCTTATGTTCTTCGAAGGCTGCCTACTCCCAAGAAGTTTAGATCAAAGAGCGGCAAGTATCCATTTATAAAAGACGTATTTCTAGGAAAGAGCGAGACAGATATGTCGGAAAGCAAATGTTACAAGAGCTGCAACACGAATTCCTCCTGTTACACCTTTGTAGGAGAATGGTATGCCTACTTTCCATATATTATTGCGGTGTCTAACTAGGTTTAGCTACATGAGCGGGATTATGGATGGTGAATTTGTCGAGGACAGGCAGGGCAAGAAAGAAATGTGGCAAACGCTTTGCATTCATTGAAGGCCTCGATTAGCTGTATTTATTGCCCCAAATAAGGGTAACTTGCTTGGCACAGACTTTTTGACTACTAGGATTCATTGAACGATTACTTAACAATCATACTATATTGTTAATCTAGCACCGAAAGACCACAACTCTCTCGTACTATCATCCTGACTACCTCGTTGCCAAGTATTCCTTCGTAAGATTTTCAAATAGAAATATGAGAAGGGAAAACTTCCAAAGCCTTCTTGGTAGACTCCTGCTCCTCCAGCCTCTGGAAGTACGCTGCAACATTTTTGCGTCCTGGGGAATTCACCCACCCCGCGTCTGCCGAAAGCATCATCTTCATAAGCCCAAAAAAATGAATATCTGCCATAGAAAATCTGTCTCCGCATAAGAATTTCTTGTTTTCGAACTCGTCGTCCATAAGATTCAAAAAACGGTTGATGGTGACCTTCTGGTTGACACGCGCTTCAGGTGTGGGGAGACGGTTCCCCTTGTAAAAATCGATAGTAGCTGGATCGTTACGCCACCACTCAATTACTGGCTGGCAGATCTCGAGATCCATTCTTCGAACCCACATGCGAGTCTCTGCTCGCTGAGCAGGCGTGTCGCCAATCAGGGACTTGCCACCCTTGGCAACCTCATCGAGATACTCGCATATTGCGGTGATTTCGGTGATAATGGTACCGTCGTCCAACTTCAATGCCGGAAGCTCCCCCCTAGGGTTTACTTGGGTTCGATACGCAAGCCTTCGGTTTTCGAGATTGATGATGTCGACTTGTTCCACCTCCAGATCGAGTCCACCGCGTTCGAGCATGAAAATTCGAACCACGTAAGGGTTGGGTGCCGGAGTAGAGTCGTAAAACTTCATGATGCGGTTTTAGTTTGATGAAGAAGATAGTTTGGTTTGATGAGATTGATTCCAGATGTTCTGCAATATATATTTTTGGATCCCTCGTACCATCAGCTCTTATATAGATCAATAACGGACCTTACTCGGCGGAGCATCATTGCATGATACACAGCGCATGATGCAGTCAACGGAGTTAATCATGAACCTCCGTTTGTTGAAGGCTAATACCCCACTTCGAATACCGCCGCAATCTCTCCGATTGACCTTTAGAAGTATGATTGCCAAGACTGATTACCAGGGCGGAACATCTTGGAGATCCTGAATGCTTTTGGATAGCATATTGGAGAAGATGAATAATTCAAGGTGGTACTTCGGAGACCTCGAATGATATAGCAATATAAACTAGCATCGATGACTCTTAACTCCGTGCCCCCCGGAGGTAAATACTGGAGTTTGGGGTTAGGAAAACAGAACCGGCGTATTGTGAGAATACGTCGTATCCAGAATACGAGACTTGAAACCGTGAAGCACATCAATTTTCCAACGAAAATCAGCATTTGATGAAGTACTACAGAGTTATAAATGCCAATAATCAACGTCATTAACTACGCTTGATTTCCAACTATGCCGCTTAAGCCGAACTGATAGTGTCAGAAAGTCCAGTTTAGTTTGGCTCCACAAGAAAACTGCAATGCTACAAATATTGGTTTATATTCTAATCTAGTATTCATCTAAAATTTGTGCGAACAGTCTTTACCTTCTCAAAGCGTTAATTTAAGAGTTTCTAGTCTCGTTATTCAACGCATACGAACCACTAAACAATTGCTCGCCAAGTATACCACATTCCTCCTCATCGTCTAGAAAGCCAAATGCGGGACAGAAAACAATCGCAAAATCTACTGCACTATAGATCATAAAATTATATAGGTTATAAGATTGAGAGACCGTAATTAGTCTTTGTAATAATAGGGTGATTCAAAAAAACTTGCATTCATCACTTAGACTTTGTTATTCAAATTAGGGCATTTACAGACTCATGCACCTGTAGTAGTACCATCCTATCATCAAAATAGAAAAAGTGTTCAATTAAATTAACTACAGAAAAGATAATGAAAACTTCCTTTTTCCACCTTACTATTTCGTGTGCAGAACATTCTTCCGCAGTACGTTTTCATAATAAACTTCTCTAGTGACAGGGAAAAAGGGGAAGAAATATTTCGCTTTAGAATTATCATATCAGCCTGTATGAGATCCAGCATACTTTGGTGTTTATGTAACTATGTCTAGGTTTTTCGCCACGTGTAGGTTGTCATAACTGAGCTCGGGAAACAGTTAGTAATCCCGCGAGGCCACAGCTCCCCGGCCTCAACCGAATATCGGCTTGTAGCTCAGCCCAAGGACAGATACCAACAGTAAGCTAAGAAGAAAAAATTTACTGATTCTTGTAGCATTGTGGCAACGACGCATCGTCGGGGGACTGCTGTTGGTACCATCAAATTTGCCTGTCAGCCGCTGGTGGAGAGACCAGCGCCTTGGCGTCCTCGTATGTGGCACCCACTCACCGCAACTTGTCGACAATGAAGCTTCTATTAACGCAGTCGGATGCTTTTTGAGTTTTTCGGAGCATTTCCAATAAATTCCTACGGGCATGAGCGACTGTGCAGCCTGACACGGAATTTTTCTGCGTGCGCCAACATGGACCCGCGGTTCTGGGCCTTGCATGTCCCGCGACCTGGTGCTGCAGCGATGTAACCGCGCTCCTCAAACGAAGCGCATTCGATTCCTTCGATCTGAAGAATGTATCTGATTCCAAAAAACAAAAATCTTTCAGAAAGACCAGAATTTCTAAAAGGTCGCAGTTTGGCATTATCGGCGCAGTACTCATTGGCGCGGTCTTCTGCTGTGTCGCAGTATATAAGTGATTGGTTTTTATTATCGGTTTTCTACGAAACCCTACGGTTTCGAGGAGAGCCATGCGCCGGGGGAGCGGTCCGGTTGATGTGGCTCAGACCCGGCGCACAACCTACCTTTAGCATCGTAGCGTCCCACGAGGGATTACCGTGGGGTGAACCGAGTGGGGTGATCACTCCATAGGTCTCCTGCTTTACGCTTGGCGACTTCATGAACATTCGGCCAGCAAAACAAGCGATTGTCAACATGCAGAAGGTGATTTGAAATGGATATAAATTGTGTCAATGTGTCCTGAAGCTTCTTTGCATCGCGACTTTAGCAGATTAAACATTGCTTAACAATACTCCGAGTTGACTTGGCTGCTACGACCGCAACATATTTCCTACTCCAACATCCTGGGCAATGTTTCTACCTCACAGTTCATCGCCCCAGGGCCTCCAGCAAGAGGACATGGCTTCCTACGAAGCCAATGTCGGTACATCGGAACTGACCCTTCATGGAGAGCACCATAGGCAGCCATCACCAATTGATACTGACCACAAACATCGCATCGAAAAATGCCATCAACTTCAATTATCGGAACATGAAGCAGTCTGCTACATTCATTCCATGCCGCAGGAATCAACCTCTATTGTCCTTAAGTTCAGCGAAAATGATCTGGACAACCCTCGCAATTGGAGTCCGGCTAGGAAATGGTACATCACATGCTTTGTTAGCATGCTCAATGTCTTGACGTGAGTGTACGCTTTCAACAAAGATCATCACATGCACTGACAGCTACATAGATGCTTGTGCGCTGGTGGCTATTCCTCTGGCACGTATCTCCTGAAAGAAGAGTTCCATTGCTCCTCGACCATGACAACCCTCGGTTTGTCCCTTTACATTCTCGGTTTCGCATTCGGCCCAATGCTTCTTGCTCCACTTTCCGAGCATTGGGGAAGAAATCCAATTTATAGCTGGTCGTGGCTTCTTCTCGTGATTTTCCAAGTACCAGTCGCCCTAGCCGACAATATGAGTACGATCGTCGGCTTGCGATTCCTACAGGGCTTTGTGGGTAGCGCCCCCCTGACAAACACCGGCGGTACTATTGCAGACCTCTGGGAGCGCGACTACAGCGGCGCGCCAATGGCGATATACGGTCTGAGCAGCACATTGGGTCCTCCTCTGGCGTTGCCGCTGACCGGATACCTAGCTCAGGCCAAAGGCTGGCGCTGGCTGTTTTGGTTCTTCACAGCCGTTTTGGGCGGTGCCTGGCTGCTCCTCGTCCTGACTCTTCCGGAAACGCGGCACACGATCATCCTTGCCCAAAAGACACGGCGCCTGCGGGATCAACTGAGGGCCGAAGGATATAAGGCTGCATCGAGCATCCAAGAGCCACCGAATAATGGCCTTGTCCATCTTTTCAAGGTGACTCTGACCAGGCCAATCCGGTTCTTGTTCACAGAGCCCATCACCTTCTCCACCGCGTTGTACAACGGCCTGATCTACGGCCTAGTATTCCTCTTCAACGAATCCTTCCCGCTAGTGTTCGGGCGTCTGCACGGCTTTTCGCATGCGCAAACCTCGCTCACGTTTTTGGGGTTGTGTGTCGGATCACTGATCGGGTGCCTCCTCCATCCCATCCAAGAGCGCCATTATCTCAAGGTCCGCACGCCAGAAGCACGCGTATGGCTCAGCCTCCCAGCCTGTTTCTTGCTTCCCGTGTCTTTGTTCTGGTTTGCGGGGTGTAGCACCGTGAGTGTGCACTGGATTGTGCCGATCCTCGCCTCCGTCCCCTTCGGTGCCGGGATATTCGTTGTGGTGCTTGGTGTGCTCAACTTTGTACTCGATTCGTATGGGCCGTACACGGCTTCATCGCTCGCTGGCGTCATTTTAGTGAGGAATGTTGTTGGCGCTATATTTCCATTAATTGCCGAAAGGATGTATGAGGGCATGGGGTATCGCTGGGCCGGCGTGCTGTTGGGCTTTCTCGCTTTGCTGTTCTGTGTAGTTCCATTTGCGTTTTACTTTTTTGGTGTAGAGATTAGAAAGAGGAGTAGGTGGGCTAGCATAAATGACGGAGGGTGTTAGGAAGTGGCAGAGTGAAGTTAGAGATCTTGTGGTATTTTCTAGATTACCTAGGTACTGTAGGCATCTTCGTGGCGTTCAGGTAGTGCTGTATACCCGGGCCTTTTCCATTACAAATAGTTACATGGGCGTCATTTAGATCTAGAGTAGATCAGTAGAAATGGTTAATATTGATGATTTAATTTTTTTTAAACATATATGTAATAATCTAAAAGGGAAGGGTTGCTGGGAGAGGGCTAACCTGAGCAGGTGAAATAGAGAGAGGAGACGCACGTGATGTTGATGACGTCATCGTTTACTCATACCCTACATCTCCTGCATCTTCAAGCTAGCCTCTGATTTCGCTTCGGCTACAATTATCTCAATCAGACCCCACGATCGCGTATGTTCCGCTAATTCCCGTGTTGCAGAGATTAGTCTCTCCCCGGTTGCCTTGATGTCGCCTGCTATCTCCTCGCGCATCTCCTCGCCCTCCTTCTCCAATGCCCGCACTACTCCCCCAACAAGCTTCTGCTCCTCTTCGGTACTGACCTCAATAGATTGCAATTCTTGAAGGACCTGCTCATACCTATGTTGATATCGGTCAATGTGAACAAGGTTGGTGGTCCCATTCTTCCACAATTTCCACGCCTGGTCAAAGGACTTTTGTCGCTTGTGTACAACCTTTTTGCGCTTTCTGTCGACCTTTGCTATGGTTTCTTGCAGTGAAGAAATGTTGTGCTTCCCAGAACTGATTTTGTTTGGGATAGATTCGTAGCGAAGACGCAGCTTGATAAGTGACTGTTGTGCACGTTGAAGGTGCGATATCGATATCTCGAGTTCTGACATAGCAGAGAGAGCAAGTGTGATGTGTGTTTGAAGATTTTCCTGCGCCTGTCTCGAGGATGCTAAATGCTCGCCGATGGTTGATCTCAAGCCACCCATGTCCGAATCTGTTTGGGGCTCTAGGGTGATGATGAGAAAATGAATCGAGGATTCCATGCCCTATAAACTGGGGTTGTGAGTGAGTGGATGTCGTGTCGGGTTAATGTTTTGAACGCGACCGTTGGTGCTAAATCAGGGTTGAATATGAAATTACATGCATTCACTAACGCAAAAGTTCACCAGATCTTTGACATCCTAAAAATAAATTTCCACTCCAGAGGGAAAGGAAGCGCATGTGAACTATGGCTCGTATATCCCCTTGTGCAAGATCTGCTCTGGCTCAGGCTCAACAGGATCCACATACGCAATTTCATCCCTGGTCTGCTCAATATACACACTTCCGTACCTTATCAGCTCACCAAAAGTACCGGGCGCGCAGTCTTTCCCCTCATTCTCGGTCAGATCCAACAGTGCTCCACAGTGAGGGGTGTGCGTCAACCCTTTTCCGTGGGTAATCTTCTGCATGGCGCTTTTTGTCAGCATACGCCAAGTGGTCGCATATGCCTTCTTGTAGTCCTCGCTTTCGGGATCCGCATCGCGTCGCGTGGTGAAAACCTTGAACAGATCAACACCACTGTAGCCAATTGTTTTCTCAGCGGCCCAGTCTTCCTCCAGGGAATCGAACAGAAGTATCTTCTTGGAATAGTACTCGGCACCGTCAAACCCTCCGTTGGGTTCTTTTAGCCATGCAAGCCTCAGCCATGCACTGCATTGGCCAATGTAACCTAGGAGGAATACTGGATCGATCTTAAAATCCCAGTTGAAACCCCGCACTGCTGAATCAGCGAATATTGTCGGCGCAAGCTGTTGGACGAATGTCATGAGTGGGTTTTGAACAATATCCTTGAAATCTGTCTGTCCCTTCCAAAAGTGGGTGAATAGTTCATGCCTTGAGAGTGTCAATATGTAATGTTTGATGCAAATAGATAAGACTAGAATCAGGCCCGACTTACCATATCTTGATAAATTCGTCACCCTTCCTCGCAGCGACGAAGTGGTTTGCCATGACACGTGAATACATCCATGGTACACTGACTGTGAATGGGTTGCTATCATCTGAAAGCCTATCCCAGCAAATTTTATCCAGGTTCAAAAAGATAATGTCACCAACGTCAGACCAAGCCCCTCCGTAACGGTAGAGTGCTGCACCTCGGAGGAAGTCGGCGCTGTGTGGTCCCACATACGGGCCAATCATGGTTCCTTTGACGAAAGCTTCGGGGAGTTGGTCCGGTGATATCCATTTAAGGGCGTGGTTGGGAGAATCAGGAACCGTGTCGAGAACGCGTACGCTCCAATCGGATCCGTGCAGTCGCACCCAGTTGATTATATTTCTCTGACACCATTTGGGCATATCCAAGACTCCAGAGTGCCAATAAGTCCAAATGTTTTTTTCTGATGTGATGGGTACATGTTGCGTCAGAGACTCAAGGATCTCCGCATCGGAGCGTTTGTCTTTGGCATCGACGTGTCGCAGTTGCGACTTGAACTCTTCGGGGATTTGTATATCAATCTTAGCCATTATCGTGAACACCAATCAAGACTAAAAGTGGGAAGTTGCTCGTAGGTCTTCCAATGTTTCGGATTTGTGCCGCCGCAGCCTCAAAACTGAAAGTTTGATCGATGTCCCAGAGAAAAACAAATTTGCAAAGAATCCTGCTAGGTATTAATGAGGCCTTATATGTGGACACATGCTAGGCCGCGTGCTACGCTTTGTGCTGATTTGGACATACGCCATTCCACATCCTCCTTGGGAATCCTGAAGCTTGAGGGGCGATAGCGAGGAACCCAATCACGTACGAGGTTTCGTACGAGACCGCCACAATTAAGAAGGTTGACGCGTATGTCATACTGCAGAGATACTTAACCGAGACGCCTGTTTCTTGAGCAGTAAGACCTAACGTATCCAAGCCGGGCTTGCTTACGGCCCAGTCGGCCGATGGATCTGTTTCTAGAGAGACCTTAGTAAGGCTTCCATGTTTTGTGCCCGACGTGCATACGAGGTCCCTCCGATCTTTGCTCCTAGCGTGCTACCAGACCTGTTTAGTCATCGCGGATTTCGCTGAATCTGCCGGTTTTCGCTTAAATACCCTAACCGGCCTACCATCGTTGCGTTGCACAGAATGAAGGATTCTAGCAAGATCTACTGACAAGACACCTTTGAATCTAGATTTTAGGTTCTCGGAGAAATTTTCGAGGGCTTAAAGCATCGAATCGAAGCTTGACGTGGAACCATCATAGTCCATTCACGTCATGTCAGCGTTTCCGAAGAGGAAGCACTCATGATGTCCACAACAAATCGCATAATCATTTAGATGGCAGAAACGTTAGTTTTTTTAGGAATAAATCAAGGGACATGTATTACTTCCTGAACATATCCATATTTCCACATGTCATTCGCCCTATGCTTTTTTAAAGAGTTGTATAGCTTCCCGTCGAGATTTGTAGCCACCATGACGAAAACTTCCGATCGCGATCGTTGCACAGCAACTCATCCTCATCAATCCTTGCGCATACTCATCAATGTCGATAGATAAAAAACGATCTCGCCATTTTCAGAACCTTTTCGTTTCGTCACGATCTCTGCAATCCGGTATGTAAGCCATCGTCCCACGAACATCTCCCGACATCCCAGGCGCAACGTCTTCTCGACCAGGCTCGGCAATCCTGGGCCTACTTCCCAGGCGACGCCCACCGACCTTCATATAAGACTTCGGCGTTCCTCCTAAATTTCTTAGTATATTAGCGACATATTAATGTGCAGAGCCCCCGGCTATTGGGTGTGTGGCACCTCTAAGCTAAGCGATATGAAAATCTTGAAAATCTTCGACGTCTCTTTATATTGCTTAATTTAACATCGTTACATGCAGACAGCCACGGGAGGCCTCCTCCGCTGTTATTTTTGTATGGGTGATTTCCCAGTATCGAAGAGGCTCGTGGCACTATGTGCGAAATTCCTGTGGTTGGCGGATGCAGGCCGAGAGCTCAGTATTCTGGGGCGCATAGCTGAGGAATGCTGGATATGGTAGTCATTTAGAAGAATCATATAGCTTGGTGTAATATATCAGGCCTTGGTTCAGAGACGGGAGTGCGTTTAAAAGGAGCGCATAACCTCCTAGAAAGTATGCGATCTCCACAACCACCGACATCAACTCCACCATGAAGCTTTCCACTTCCATCGCGCTCGCCGCAGCGGCCTCATCCGCCTCTGGACACACCATCTTCGTGTCACTCAATGGCGGAAAGGTGGGAGATGGCGTCCGGGTCCCATCATACGACGGCGTACGTTTTGCCGGTCATCCCTCCCATCTCATCGAATGTTAACAGTCCATAAGCCCATCACCGAAGTCACTAGCAACGACATCGTCTGCAACGGCGGGCCGAACCCTACGCAAAAGACCAACATCGTCATCAACGTCCAAGCCGGCTCCACAGCCACCCTGACATGGCGCCACACACTCACCTCGGGCCCGAACGATGTCATCGACGCCTCGCACAAGGGCCCAGTCATGGCATACCTGAAGAAGGTATCTGACGCAAAGACCGACTCTGGAGTTGGAAGTACGTCCTCCTTCTTCATATCTCCCACTCCATGGGATCATATAGCTAACTTGCTACCTTAGGTGGCTGGTTCAAAATCCACGAAGACGGCTTCGACGGCTCGAAATGGGGCGTGGACCGCCTGATCGCAAACAAGGGCGTGCAAACCATCACCATCCCGCAGTGTATCGCACCGGGACAGTACCTCTTGCGCGGCGAGCTGATTGCGCTGCACGGCGCGAGTAGCAGCAAGGGTGCCCAATTTTACATGGAGTGCGCGCAAATCAACATTCAGGGTGGGAGTGCGAGCAAGACGCCCAGCTCTGTGTCTCTTCCTGGAGCGTATAGCGCGAGTGACCCGGGAATTTTGTACAATCTGTACAATGGACAGAGAAGTTACAAGGCACCGGGGCCGGCAGTGTTCAAGTGTTAGGAGGCTGGGTCTGTAAAGAAGGGCCAAGAACGAAGTACAGAGAGGTAACATTAAAAAAGTTGAATAAAAAAATAGCAGGTTTTAAAAGAATATCTACAGAGAGGTGACACAAAAAAAAAATCTAAAAAAGTTATACTTTTTCAACTACTATAACTTTATAACTAGACTAGCTATTAAAATAAAAAAATTTATTTTTAAAAAAATTTAGAAGTTTTTTAGTATTAAAAATAATATATAGCTTATATAATAATTATAATTTAATAATTTAAAATAAAAGTATAAAAAAAAATATAAATTTAAAAACTAATTTATTTTTTATTTAAATTTTTTTTACTTTTTATTTTTTGCTAATTAAAATTAGTTTAGTTTATATTACGTAAGTAAAAAACTAAAGCTAAAGAATTAATTTAATATTAAAAAAATATAGTTTAAAAAAAAGTTCTAATTATATAAGTAAATATTATATAATAATAAACTGGTTAAATTAGTATATAAATAAATATTTTAAAAATTAAATTCTAAATTTTTATTTTTTTCTAATAAAAATAAAATAGAATTTTAATTTTTAGACTAAAAAGAAACGTTAATTTTTTATTAAAAACTAATATATATAATAAACTTTATCTGTATAAAGTTTAAATTTACTTTCTAATATTACGTATATAATTTTAATTTCCAACTAAACTTTAACTTTAACTTAAATTTAAATATTTAGCTATTTAAATTTTTTATTTCTAACTAAATTAGTACTAGGCTGAATTAAAAATAGAAAGTTTTAAAAAAAATATAAAAAAATATAATTTTTCTAAATAGTTCTGTAGTTTAGAAATATTTTTTTATATAAAATTTATAGATTTTAATTTATAATTATTTTTTCGTTCTATAAATTTTTATATTAAGTAGTACTTAAGCTGTATTAGAAATAAGTCGCCCTGTATTCTTATAATATACTTATTATAACTATAAGTAAGCTATATATATAAATAAGTAATATATTTTCTAACTGTTTTAGTAAATACTATTTATACAAAGAGGTGATATTAAAAAAGAGTAATTAAAAAAATAGCACTTTTTAAACTTCTATAACTTTTTAACTAAACTAGTTATTTAAAAAATAAAAAAAATTATTTATATAATAATAATAAGTTTAAAAATTAGAAGAAAAGTATACTAAAAAAAAGTAAAATTAAAAGCTGATTTTTTTTTTCTAGCGTAAGATTTTTATATTTTATTTAATTATTATAAACTTGTATACAATATATATATATATATATATAAATTTTTAGTATAGCCTTTTTATCTAAAAAAAAAATAGAAAAAAGAATTTAAAAAATTAAACTATATAAATATATTAATAATTAATTAAATTATTAGTATTTTATATAATATCTATTAGCGTAAATAACTGCCTTCTAACATCTAAATAAAAATAATATATAAGTATCTATTATTTTTTATAGAATTAAATTCTATTTTTTATTTATATCTTTTATAAATAAAGTATTATCTTTTTTATTATTTTTTTTACTTAATAAATTAGAATTTAATTTTTTAAAATTATTTTTAGGTATAGCTTAGATATTTTTTATAGGTGCTAAATTTAAACTATAAGCTAAATATTTAATAATTTAATTTTATTTTTTTAAAACTATTTTAAAACTAGTTTAGCTGTAGAAGTTTTTAAATTATTTTATTAAAATCTCTAGTCTATAAACTAATAAGTATTTATATTAATTTTATAATTTAATAATTAATGAAAATAAATTTATTTAAATATTAAATTTAATAAAAAAATTAAAAAAAAGTATATAAACTAACCGGGTTTTATTTATTTTTTAATAATAAATTTTAATACTTTTTATATAAAATCTATATTATTAAAATTATTTTTAGAATTAGATGTTTTTATAAACACTAATTTTAATCTTTCTTTTATCTAAATAGCTCTCTATACTAATATAACAATATCTTAAGCTATAATTTAATTAGTATTAATTTTTTAAATTTTTTTTTTATCTATAATTTAATTTTATAAAAGCTTATTCAGCTTCTACTCTTTTATTTTTCTTTTCTTTTATATATTTCTGTTTAAAATCTAGGCTTTTTTCTATTACTAACTTATTAGAAAATATAATTTTATATAAATTAATTTTTTTAAAATTTTTTAATTATTTTTTACGTATTTTAATTTTATTTCAGCTTTTTTTTATTTAAATACGGCTTTTTAGTACTAATATTTATACTATAGTTTTTTTCTTTTAAATAATTTTATAAACTTCTTTTAGATATTTTTATATTATTTTCTAATAATATTCTTTTATTTGTTTTTTTAGAGCTTTTAATTAAATCTCTATTTATAATTTTTTTTATCTCTTTTTAATAGCTTTATTTTATTCTAATTTCTATCTCTTATTATACTATTAAAGAATTTTTTTTTAATACGTTATATAGTATTATAAATACTTATAATAGATATATTAGCTTTATATAAAAAATTAACTTTTTCTTTATATATTAAGAATTAAAGTTCTATTTTATCTATATTTAGAGAATATAGAAATTTAAATTTAAATTTCTGAAATATTTATTTTTATACTAATATAACTAGTTTATTATTATATAATTAGTGCTTATATAAGTAAAACTTTATTTTTAAAACTTTTTTTTTTAATATTAAAATAATTTCTTAGCTCTAGTTTTTTACTTATATAATATAAGCTAAACTAAATATAGTTAGCGTAAAATAAAAAGTTTAAAAAATTTTATTAATAAAAAATAAATTAGCTTTTAATTTTACTTTTTTTTAGTCTACTTTTTTTTTAATTTTTAAACTTATTATTATTATATAAATAAATTTTTTTTTAGTTATAATAAAAAACTAGAAAAATCTTTATATAACTTTTTTTTTTTAAAATAGCTAGTTTAGGTAAAAGGTTATAGAAGTTTAAAAAGTGCTATTTTTTTAATTACTTTTTTTTATATATCACCTTTCTGTATTTTTTTACATATACTTAATTATTTAATTTACTTTTTTTTAAGCTTTTACTATAACTATAAGCTATATTATATATAACTATACTATACGTAACTTTACTATAATATTTATATAACTATAATAGTAAAAAATATATATAAAATAATTAAAATAGTAAAAAGTAATAGTATTAAAAAATAAAATAAAAACAGAAACGTACGTATACAGATAGTAGTAATTATATAAATTATATAACGTAAATATAAAAAATTAAAAACTAAAAATACGTTTAAAAGTTATATAGTTATAGTTATAGTTATTATAAATTAAAAGCAGAAAAAATTATTAAAATAAATATCTATTATTATTTAAAGTAAAAATATAAATTATATATTAATATTATATTACGTAATAAAATAATATTATAAAATATATAAAATTACGCGATAAGTAGTATATACTAACTAAAATAAAACAGAAATAAAATAATATACTTGCTGCTTATTAATAATAAAATAGAAACAGTAGAAAAAAACAGAGAAATAATTTTATAATTTATATACTTATAAAATAAAAATTATTTATATATTTTTTATTACTTTTCGCTACTATTTTATTAAATATCTAACTAGTATTATTACTATTTATACTTATTATCTATATTTATTATTTAGTTATAGTTTAGTAAAGCTAAAAAAAAATTTTATAGTCTTTTAGAAAAGTAAACAGATTAAAAAAAATTTATATACATATTAAAGCTGTTAATATTAACAGAATTTTTAGAACAAAGTTTAATTATTTCTAAATAATTGTTATATACCGCTAAGTCTAACGGCGTCTAGCTATTATTGTTGGCTACCGTTAGATCTGCGCCCTTCTCAATCAGCAGCTTAACCATCTCAAGGTGGCCATTGTTTGATGCTGCATTAAGCGGTGTTCAGCCATTGTTGTCGGTTACTCTTAAATCTGCTCCTTTGTCGAGCAGTAGCGTTGCAATTGCCTCGTGGCCCCTCGCTGAAGCTGCCTGGAGTGCATTGCCGTAGCGTCCACCCTCAGCATTGACGTTGGCGCCTTTATCGAGCAGCAGCGTCGCAATTGCCTCGTGGCCTCTCGCTGAAGCTGCCTGGAGTGCGTTGCCGTACTCTCCACCCTCAGCATTGACGTTGGCGCCTTTGTCGAGCAGCAGCGTTGCAATTGTCTTGTGGCCTTCACCTGAAGCTGCCTGGAGTGCGTTGCCGTACTTTCCACCCTCAGCATTAGCATTGGCGCCTTTGTCGAGCAGCAGCGTCGCAATTGCCTCGTGGCCTCTCGCTGAAGCTGCCTGGAGTGCGTTGCCGTAGCGTCCACCCTCAGCATTGACGTTGGCTCCTTTGTCGAGCAGCAGCGTCGCAATTGCCTCGTGGCCTTCAGCTGAAGCTGCCTGGAGTGCGTTGCCGTAGTGCCCGCCTTGGGCTTCGATGTTGACATTGTGCTTCAGTAGCTGCCTAACGATCTCTGAACTCTTTTCCAAGCATGCATGGTACAATGCTGTAGTGCCATTTTCGTCCTCCTCAGATGCATCATAACCATCTTCAAGCAATCTGGTAACAGCACCGAGAAGGCCTGCCGAACATGCAAAGTGCAATGCATGTTCAGGTACTATGCCACCCGCCCACTGCTCTCTGATAACAGGCACGTCGTACAGACGAGTTCCGTATACAACTGTGCTCGCAGACACAGGTATAGACATGGGGTTGAAACGTTGCCATATGGAATCTAAAACTTCCTCATCTCCTAACACTTTGATTTGCATGATTGCCGCAAGGTATCGAGACCCTTGTTCAAAAATTTCCGCTAGTCGCACCATAATATCCTGGCAAATGTTAGTACATTGCATAATATGATAATCAAAGTATTTATAGGCGTATACGGCAAACTTGTTGTCAATTAGACGACCGTGAAGAGCGAGCTTATCTCGAACTGGATTGCAGAAGGCTGCAAGCTGAATATAGCTGAGACAAACCAAGCCTAGCTGTGCATGAACAAGACTAGAATCTGAGAGTTGCTGTTTAATCAGGCTTCGTGATATTCCTTGAGTAGCCTGACTCAAGAACTCCTGGACAGTGTAGTGTATTGGGCGGATAGTACCCTGGTTCTCTTCCAGCAAGTTGCCACAAGCATCCAAGATCACCTGTGGAGAATCCAATCTGAGATCGTTCAGATTCTCGCGATCTGACTTGACTGCAAGCACAATTTGCAACTCTTCTGTACTGAGCGGCCTTTGTGCATAGAGCGTCCACGCAAGACTTCTTTGCGCGAGGTCCTTCATATACGGAATTTGACTTTCGATACGCTCCAGTATTCGGATATAAGTGCTCGGCAAGCCTTGGGGCAGCGCTTTCAAGGCATCTTCGACTAATTCGGTTTTCTTGGCTTTGCTAAATCGACAAAGACTGTCGAGTTGTAGATTTACCCAGAGGAACCTGTCTAACAATGAGCTTATGACTATCTCTCAGAAAGAAGGTGGGTCAGTGCGCACATTCCATCTGCCTTCGTGGAAAGAGTTTGGATAATCCTCTCTTTGAGATCGTCGTTGGTGATGTAAAGCATTTTTCCATGCTCCCCTTTCCGGAGCTTCTCAACTTGACTTCTCGTAAAATTTTCGATGTCGGTCGCAACATTCTCAGCCGATATCTGAATTGTGGGGATCTGCTTTTCCTGGAAAGCTGCAACAATGTCCATTTCCTTTCGACTTGTGACGAAAACTTTGATGCGACCTGGAATTTGCACAGTCACTAAGCTGGTGATAAAGCCAAGAATATCCTGTCGCTCCTGCTCCGGACATTCGTCCAAAGCATCAAATACAACATATACCTGGGACAGGCCTTCGACAAGTGAGACGAAAATCTCCTGTGTACCCACCAAAGATGCGGGTAAAGCTTTCTGCTTGACTTGGAGCAGGTCGGAAGGTATCTGGTTCCTCCTTCGGCATAACTGCTTAATAAGAGCAGCTATAATCTGAGAGATTTCACTCAACTGCGAATCTCGATAGTTGTAGTATGCAAAGCAGATAGCAGTATCCTCTCGAAGTTCGTTCTCGGTCGTGATGTGTTCCAAGACGCTAGATCTGGTTGATGGATGAGCATGACAGCTGGAGTGAAATGTACTACCCAATCACTTACGCAAGGACAGATTTGCCAATGCCAGCTGTAATTAGTTAGTAAAATCCTGCTAAGGAATGTGTAGTCGCTTACGTTTTCCATAACACCATAAGAGAGATGAGACAGGGCTATTGTACCACTCCTGATACTCCGGCTCTCCGATCAACCACCGGCACGTTTGCTCGTGTTTCTTCGCGTAGGTGTCCTGGTGGGTTTTTTCAAAATCGATACATGAGACCCATGAGAGGAACGCAGACTTCTCCTTTCCTAGAGTGTATTAGAGTCGGATACACACAAGATCCAAAGAACGAATCGACCCACTTTCTTCATCGTAACGCCGCATTTTTTCAGCTTCTCGCGACGCGTCATAATGCAGAGCCTGGACAGAGTGCAGGAGAACATCGAAGTGGTGACGCATATCTTCTTGGATAGAATCAAACTCTGACTCAAACGTTTCCCAATGCTGGCGCATGAAAGCTCGAACAGATGTCCACCTACGCCTATTGCCGTTGACATCGAGAAACACTCGACGTGCTTTCCAGCAGAAGTCAAGGATATTGCCATAAATCTTCACCACCGTCTTTTCCACAAGGTCCACATCCGCAACATGTGTGTAAGCTTCTAGCGGTCCCAGATAGTCTTCAAACGCACAAATCATATCGGCCAATTTACTAAAGAAGATCGTAAAATTCAGAGCGAGATCAATCACGATACGCACTGCGCCAACTACAAGAGATGCCACTTCTGGGGTTGCCTGAATGCCCATAGCTACGCCTCCCATGAATCTACTGAGCAACCCCAGAAACTTTGAAAGACGCTCAGCATGAGCTCTGAAGGATGAGTCGTTCTTGTGTAACTCATCGTATGCCCGAACACCAGATAGCAGGTTCTGCTCGTCGATTGTTCCTGATGCATGCGCGAACGCTGCTCTTTCAACCTCTGGTATCTTGTCAAGGTGGATCGCGAGTGCTTTCTCAAACGCCGGTGTTCTCGATTTTATAGCCGCTGTATTTATGTTCGATACAAGGAGAGATGGCGCAGACGAGGAGGGCGAGATTGGTGCTGGTTGTGCGAGCAGTGGAGAGGCTCGGCGAGACGGGACTGGACTGGCAGTGTCTGGTGAGAAGAAGGCGCGTACGCGATCTCGTTTCCGCATGATCTGACGAGTTTGGGGTATCTATAATGGTATCCAACTACTTGAGTATCGTGTGCAAGAGAGTCGGTCGTCCCTTGATGCGAAGTGGTAAGACAAGTTGCGACGTTGCGGGGTAGCTTGAGGCTTAGCGAGCTGCGCCTCCAACGCGGCCTCCATCTGCATTACCATAGCTGAGACAGTGCCTCTGGAAGTATCCTCTCGGGATGTCTCAGGCCCAATCGTTTCGACATGCTGTGAAGCTCTTGAACAGGCCAGTAGGAACTACTGTATTAGGCTAACTAGCCGCTTCGTTGCACTGACGCTCGATTTATAAGCAGAGGACTGACACTCCAGGTACTTCCTATTGCCACCAGCGACAGGGATGACGGCCGACGCTTTCCTGCCCGGGCCTTGCGACTGTTTTTGTCTTTAAAGTGTGGTTGGCAATGCAAGTAAAGGGATTCAAGAATGATTGCCAAGAACAGTGTCGTGGTTGGAATTATGGTGTGACTCGTTCTTAAATGTAAGTTGTGATCAACCAGCGTATCTGGCCTTGACCAACCGGTAGTACGTTCAACTTTGAACGTGGCCTTGACGCCTGCCCCCACCAGATGGTTTCGCGAAGCTTGAGGTCCGCTACGGAGGCCGATTAACAGGTAAAGGGACAAAACTGTTTTAAAATTAACATCGTAATGTTATAACTTTATAATAACACTTTAGTAGTGTTATAAATTAATATTTTATTATAAAAGTAGCGTATAGTAATTTTTATAATATTATAATATTTATTTTATAATAAAATAAAATAATTGTGCTGGCTAAGGTAGCTGGCTAAAACTAGCTGGCCTTACTTAGTTATTTTAGCTAGCCAGCTAGCCAGCTTTAGCCAGCAACCTTAGCCAGCATAATTATTTTATTTTATTATAAAATAAATATTATAATATTATTAAAAAAGTTATAGAAGTTTTTTTTTTTTTTAGCTGTGCTGAGCTAGAACTAAACAGTAAATATAAATTAATAAAAAAAAACAGAAATAATGCTAGTTAGGTATCTAATAAAACAGTAACTAGAAATAATAAAAAAAAAGTAAATTATTAATAAGTAAGTAAGTAATTTTTATTTTATAAATTTACTAATTTATTAGTTTATAAATTTATAACTATATAAATTATAGATTACAGATTTGTTAAAGCTGTACTACAGGCTATAAATAAGACTAAAAAACAAGTAGCTGCTTAGATTAGTTCTTAGAAATAAATACTAGTAGAGTTACGTAAGTAAAATAAGGTGTAATATACTATATAGATTTCTATGTTAGTAATAGAGTATAATAAATTAATAGTTAATTCTAAATAATAGATTTACTAATAAAATAAATATAATTATAAAGTATAATTATACGAACTATATATATATATCTAAAGCTTTTTACTTAGTACTGCTTAGTTACTTAGTACTGCTAAATAAACTAATTAACTAAATATATTACGTAACTAGTTATAGCGGTATAACTCTATTAGCTCTATTATTAGCCTATATTTATAGCTTATAATACTATTTTCTTTTTAGCTTAGCTTAGTTTTTTAAGCTAATATATAATATACAGATTTTCTTTATTACTGCTTACTTTTATAATAATACTTAAAATACTAACAGTTTTTAGTACTGTCCGCTATTATTATTTAGCTAATTTTATTAAAACTATAAAAAAGTTATATTTTAAAAGTATTTAACTTACGTAAAGTATAAATAAATATATAAAATATATATTTATTTTAAAAAGTATAGTACGTATTTATATTACAGGCAGCAGTATAATATTTGCGTTACTTAGTCTAAGTTTTAGTATTTTACTAAAAAAAAAAAAAATTATAATAATAGATAAAAAAATTATATAAAGCGTAGAATACAGCTATAAAAATATATAAAAAAGTTTTAAAAAACTTATAGATAGCAGAAGCTAAAAAAAAAACAGCTTTATTAACAAATAAACTTGCTTAATTATTATATAAAAAAAGCTATATTAGTAAAAAAATAAAATTTAAAAAAGTAAAAGTAGTAAAAACGCAAAGTATTATCTAAAATTTTTATTTTTAACAGTTTTTTTAAAAGTTTTACTTTTAACTTTTTTCTAAGCACTTAAAGCGCTATTAAAAATTTTTCTAATAATTTTTAAAAAATATCTGTATTATCTACTAGTTTTTAAATATTTAGTTATATATTATATATTACTTTTTTTTAGATATGTTTTTTTTAATTACTTTTATATAGTAGTAGAAGTAATTTTATTTTTAGCTTTTTTTAAGTAGTTGCTAACAGTTTTTTAGATTTTATTCTAGTTTCTAAATATTTTCTAATTTTAAATATTTTTTTTATTTAACTAACTATTTTTATATAAAATAGTTATTATAAAATTTATTTTATTTTATTTTACAGTAGCCTACTAGCGTTTCTACTTTAAATTTAATTTTTTTTTTATTCTATAATAAAAGTATTTTTAAACTAGTATTTTAGCGTCAGCAGATTCTAATAATAATATATAAAATACTAAATATATTTTAGTATTAGTAGAGAGTTAGAGTTTATAGTTAACTAGTCTTTTTTGTTCTAGAATTAAAAATAGTCTAACCTTAACGTAATCTAATTTTTTACTTAGTTATATTATTTAAAAATTTTTATAAAAAAATATACTTTATTTTTTTTTTTTAACTAAAGTGCTATTTTTTATTTTTAGTTAATATAAAAAATAGTTTTACGTTATACTGTTTTAATATTTTTTTATAATTATTTATAAAGTTTTTATAGTTTTTTTAATTTATTTATTACTTAACTTATAACTAGCTTAATTTGTTTTTTTTTAATTTTTAGTAATAAAAAATTTAAGTATATTCTGTTTTATGCGTAATAAAAAAATTATTTTATTATTACTAATTTTTTATTATTAAATGCAAGTTATGCTATAAATAATAGTAATATTTAATTATTTTATTTTTAGTTGCTATATATCTGTAGATATATTTTTATAGTTTAGTTTATTTTTTCTGTTTAACTATCTGTCTGTAGATAGTATACTATTAATAATTTTTTTTTAATTTTAATAGCTAATATTAGTATTATTTAGTAGTTTAATATAAAAAGTTTGTCTTTATTACTAATAATTAATTAAAATAATTTATAATACTTAACTACGTAATTTAAAATAATCTATACTAATTCTAATATAGTATAGTTATTTTTAAATAGAATTATTTCTGCGTATTTTGTAAATTTATTTATAACTACTAAAATAATATTATAAAGTATTTTAAAAACTAAGTTTTAAAACGTTAGTAGTCTAGTAATAAAGTCTATAGTAATATTTATTTAGAATTTATTTAGTATTTCTACAGCTTATAGTTTTCTGTATTAAATATATATACTATACTTATTTTTCTAATATATTATATATTTTTTAATAAACTTTATTATTTTATTTTTTAATCTAAAAATGTTATACGTCTATTATATTAGTTTAATTATCTATTTAATACTTAAATATCTGTGTAATAGATTTTTATAATACTACTAAATAATAGTTTAGTAAAATTCTTTTAGTATTTATTAGTATACTATTATAATAAAATTAATACTGTGTACTAGTTTTAAAGTGCTATCTAGCGCTTACTTAAAAATAGCAGTTTTATTTATTAACTTAGTTTCTGTAATATCTGTTTTTTAGCTTAAAATATTTACTTTTCTATTTTTTTTACTTAGTATATAAATAATTTTAAATTTATATTATTTTAGTTTTTTACTCTATCTAGTATATTATTAGTCTAATAGTTTAGTTATTATAAATATTATTAGATTTTTATAATCTGAATATACTGTAAATTTTAAATAACTTTCTGTATAAATTTTCTAGTATTTAAAAAAATCTATAATAGTAAGTAATTTTTTATTATAAATATTATAATTTTTTTCAGCTCTGTTAAACTTTTTTAAATAATAAATAATTAAATACTATTTTTTTTTTTTTTTTTAGTTAATATATGCTTTTATTACTAAATTTAATATATCTGTTTCTATACGTAAAAGTTTTCTATTAGTAAAAAATATAAAAACTAGTAGTAATATACTTGTTTTTTTAAGTATTTTAAAAGCTTATTATTAGTCTGTATCTTATTTAAATAGTATATTTTTTTTTATTAATTTTATAAATAGTAGTATTTTTTTTAAGTAGTAATTAATAAACTGTTTATTAAAGTTACAGAATTCTAAAAAAAATTATATATTTTTAACGTTTTTTAGCGTTAGCCAGTTTTTAACTATTTTAATTTTTTTTAAACTAATTTTAATTCTATATTTTTTTATAATATATTCTAAAAATTTAACTTTTTTTTTATAAAATTTATATTTTTTTAGTTTAAGTCGTAGTTCTGCTTTTTTTAAATATTTTAGTACTATTTATACGTACTAGATATGTTCTTTAAAATTTTTAGAAAAAACTAAAATATTATTTAAATATATAATAATAAATATATCTAAATATATTTTTAATATATTATTAATAAATATTTAATATGTCGCAGGTGCGTTAGTAAAACTAAATAGTATTATAAAATATTTATAGTATTTATACCGCGTTTAAAATACTATTTTCTATTTTTTATTTTTTTTTATATATATTAAGTTATACGCGTTTTAAAAATCTAAAACTATAAATATTTATATTTTAAATAGTTTATTTTTAAGCTTTTAAATATTTAGTAGTAGATATCTATTTTTAATTATAATATTATTAAGTTTTTTAAAATCTATATATAACTATAAAAATCTATTTTTTTTAAAAATAAAAATAATTAAGTATTCTGCTTTTAACGTTAATTTACGTATAAATTTTTTTTTAAAATTTTTATTAAAGTATATTTATAATACTATAAGTTTTTTTTTTAATAAACTGTAGATAGGCTTAAAAGTTAAATATTTTTTTTTCTAAAAAGCTATTTTGCAGTTTTAGAGCTAATACTTAAATAACACTCTATTATCTATTTTTTTTTAAAAAAATAGTTTTTATTTACTATATTTTTTAAAAATTTTAAAAATTACGCAAGTTATTTCTAAAACTTTTATTTTTTTATTTAGTAGCTTTTTATTAGATTTAGTAGAGTTAACCTTTTTTTTTAAAAGCGTTTTAATTAATTTTTTACTGCTTATATTATTTAGTATAATTTTATTTACTATTAAATACTGCTAATATATAGATTCTAATATAATAGCGTAATTATATTCTATAAATAAAAGCTTTTTTCTTATTTAATTAATATATAGATTATATTTTTTAAACTATAAAAGTTTTAGAATAACGTTATAGATAGCCGTGTCTATAATATTAAAAAAAAAAAATTTTTAATATTTTTAAATATCTATAATAGTTATAGCTTTCTAATCTATTAATACTTTTTTTAGTATTTTTTTTCTAGTTACTATATAAAAAAAATAAAGTTATTTATAAATATATATTTTTATTTTACTACGTTTTACAGTCTGCTGTAAAAAGTAGTTATACTAAACTTTTATATCTAATAATATTTTTATTTAGTATTTATTAAACTTAATAAATAGTTTAATTAATTTCTCTAAGTTAGTAGCGTATAATACTTTAAATTAATTTTAAACGCTAAATACTGTTCTAAAAAAAACTTATTACTAAATTTATATAAATATTTTTTATTCTAGTAACGTTTATAATTATTATATAAGTAGATTTACTAAAAATTTTACGTGTATTTTCTATTAACTAGTATATTTATCGTAAGTTTTTTAGTTTTATTTATTTTAAAAAAATATAATAATTATTATTTATTCTATAGATAAGTGTTGTATATATATATTTTATAGTTAAACTATTAATATTTATATTTACGTAGTTTAAATAGAAACTAGTTTACAGCTATTTTATCTAAATAATAGATTTAATATTAGTTTTTTTAATAAAAGGTCTATAAGTAGATTATATATTTTAGATTTTTTAAGTTTAGATAGTATTATAGTTTTTACGTATTTTAGCTTTATAAAAAATTTAAAACTATATTTAGTTTGCTGTCAGAGTTTAGTAAAACTTTTAGTTTAATTTTTAAATTTAGTTAGTTAACCTGTTCTTATACTTTAAAACTACGTTATTATTATTATTTTTTAGAGTTTTAGTTTTTTTTATTTAAGTTATAGTGTTTTTTAAACCGTTTATACGTTACAGGTAATTTTTTTCACTATATAAGCGTTTTTATTAAATCTTTTCTATTTTTTTTATAAGTTTTAGCTAATTTTTATTTCTATTTAAAGTTTTTATTAATTTAAAATTTAGTAAGTTTTTCTAATTTATACTTACAGCTGTAGTTACTTAAATATTTTTTATAATTATATATATTATAAAAAGCTTTTTTTTTTTTAAAGCTAGATTTTTTAAATTTAACTTTTTTAAAAATACTTTTAAGCTCTATTTAAATACTTTTATTTTAATACTAAATATAATTAAAGAATTTTTTTATTTTTCTGTTTCGCAGTAGTTCGCTATTACAGATAAATTCTATTTTATAAAATTTATTTATAATAATTTTTTATTTATTGTCTGCGTCGGATTTGTTATTTAAAATAATTTATAATATATTTAGCTGTTAAATAACTTTATTTTTTAATTAACAGTTTTTTATAATATAGCTTGTTTTTCTATACGCGTAGTAAGTTATAGCTTTACTTTTAAACTTATTTTTTTTATTACTTTTTTATTCTGCTTTTTAGATATTACTAAAAACTATTAGTTTATTATTATGAGTGTTATAAGTAAAATACGTTATTTTACGTTTAACTTATTTACTAGTATTAGTATTATAATACTTTCTGCTATAACTTAGTTTAGTATATTATTAGTATTATAAATTCTAGTTCTAGCGTAATTTTATACGTAGTTTATATAGTTTCTAATTAATATTAATAAACTTATTTATAAATTATTTAAATATTTTAAGTTAAGCTCTAAAGCGTATAAGTTTTTTTTTAATATTAGATTTAAGTCTCTAACAGTATATTATTATAAGTGTTTTATTATTTTATTCTGTAAAAATTAATAGTTGCTGAAATTTATTAGTATAGTTAACAGCTAAAATTTGTTACTTAAAATATTAAATATTTTATTTAGTAATTATATTTTTATTAGTAATTCTAAAAACTTATTTAACTTTTTTTTTAAACTTATTAAAATTTTTTATTTATTTATTAACGTCGTCGTTAGCTTCGCTGTTTTTATACTTAATAAAAACTAGTTTAATTTATTAAAGTACTTTATTTTTTATATACGTAGCTATAAATATAACGCGTTTTTTTTATTTAATATTTTTACTTTAAAAATTAAAAAATAAGTTAAGCTGTAAAAGCTAGTTTTTAAACTTACTTTATTTTTTATAGTAAAAGTTAAGTATAGCTACTTTATATAAGAACATAGAGCGACTTATCTCTAATACGGCTTAGATACTACTTAGAATAAAAGTTTATAGAACTAAAAAACAATTATAAGTTAAAACTTATAAATTTTATATAAAAAAATATTTCTAAACTATAGAACTATCTAGAAATATTACGTTTTTTTATATTCTTTTCTAAAATCTTCTATCTCTAGTTTAATCTAGTACTAACTTAGTTATAATAAATAAAAAACTTAGATAGCTAGATATTTAAACTTAAGTTAAAGTTAGATTAAAAGTTAAAGTTAGAGTTTAGTTAAAAGTTAAAGTTATGTGCGTAATGCTAGAAAGTAAAATTAAACTTTATATAGATAAAGTTTATTATATTACTTTCTTTCTAGTAAATAGATTATCCCGATCTGTTATAAGTTGTAGCCTATTTAAAAAAAACGTAAATATTTTTTATTAAAAGCAGAGCACTTTATTTTATTATTTATTTTTTATTTTTTATATTTTATAGAAAAAAGCTTTGCGCGTTTGCGTAACCAGCTAAATATTATTAAAGCTATGCTACAGGCTATAAGCGAGGCTAGAGAGCAAGTAGCTGCTTAGGTTAATTCTCGGGGATAAGTACTAGTAGAGTCACGTAAGTGAAACAAGATGCGATATACTGTACGGGTTTCCGTGTTAGCGATAGAGCATAATAGATTAATAGTTAATTTTAAACGATAGATTTGCTAATAAGGTGAATATAATTATAGAGTACAATTATACGAACTATATACTTAATGGTAACTGCGCTCACCTATACCTATTATAAACGCTTACTATTAGTACTTATAAGCGCTTACTTTGCTAAAGCGTAAGCTCTAAATTATATATTTTTTTTAGTTACGTAATGTAGCACAGCAGTTCCTTCTCAGGCGCGTAATTATATATATAATTAGAGCCGCGCTCTTAATGTTGTCTGCCCGAGTTCTCCTAAAACTGTATTATAATACTATTCTCCTCTTTCCAGAATTCGTTTTTAAATTATATAACTAATTAGTAGTTTCGCTTATAAACGCCGTTACCCCGCGTCTTATAAGTATAACCGGTATATTATATTTTCTAACTTTTAAGTATGTTGTATTTGTTTTGCGTCCGAAATTCGTCGCGCAAATATTATTTCTTTTTTTTTTTATAATAAGTGTTTTGTCTTTAGTTAAAATTGCTTCGTTATATCTAATTCTCGCCTAAAGTGTGCTAAGTGTACTAAACTTAGTCGCCTCTGTATAAGTTTGTTATAGAAGTCGCTTAACCGTACTCGCGACAAGTATTAAAAAAAAGTAGATAAAAATAAAAAGTTGTTAGCGCAGGTAATATCTCAGTTAATACAGAATAAGAAGATATTAAAACAGGCTAAAGAGCGTGCGAAGAAGAAAGCGCTTTATCTAGTATTAGAAATAGAAGAAGATAGCGAGTTAGACGCTGCTTAATTTATAAACTGTCCTGCTACTAATACTCTAGTTAGATTTTCGCCTGCGATATAGTCTATAATAAACTTTATTAATTCTGCTATTACTTCTTTTAATAATAGTTTAACAGTATTAAGCAATTTCTAAAGTTAGTTTCTGGTTTCTATGTATTCTCGGACTCAGAGTAACCTTTCTATTTAACTAGATATTTTTATTCTCTAAGTAATTGTTAATGTGCTTTTACCTTCTCAACTTCGAATTCGACTTCTTCCTCTATTTTATAGTAGAAGTATTTTTAGACTAGTGTTTCGGCGTTGGCGGGTTCTAATAGTAACACGTAGAATACTAGGTGTATTCTAGTATTAGCAGAAAGTTAAAGTTTATAGTTAACTGGTCTTTTTCGTTCTAGAATTAAAAATAGTCCGATTTTAACGTAATCTAATTTCTTACTTAGTCGTGTCGTTTAAAGATTTTTCGTAAAAAAATATACTTTATCCCCTCTTTTTAGCTAAAGTGCTATTTTTCGTTTTTAGTTAATATAAAAAATAGTCTTACGTTGTGCTATTTTAATATTCTTCCGTAGTTATTCGTAAAGTTCTTGTAATTTTTCTAATTTATCTATTGCTTGACTTGCAACTAGCTTAATTCGTCTTTCTTTAATTCTTAGTAATAGAAGATTTAGATGTGTTCTGTGTAATGCGTAATAAAAAAATTATTTCGTTATTACTGATTCTCTGTTGTTAAATGCGAGTTGTGCTATAAATAGTAGTAATACCTAATTATTCTGTTTTTAGTTGCTATACATTTATAGGTATGTTTTTATAGTCTGGTTTATTCTCTCTGTTTAACTGTCTGTCTGTAGATAGTATACTATTAATAATTTTCTTTTAATTCTGATAGCTAATATTAGTATTATCCAGTAGTTTAATGTGAAGAGTTTATCTCTGTCGCTAATAATTGATTAAAGTAATCCGTAATACCTAACTACGCGATCCAGAATAACCTATACTAGTTCCGGTATAATATAGTTATTTCTAAATAGAATTATCTCTGCGTACTTTGTAAATCTGTCTATAACTACTAAAATAGCATTATAAAGTACTTTAGAAACCAGGTTATAAAACGTTAGTAGTCCGGTGATAAAGTCTATAGCAATATCTGTCCAGAGTTTATTTAGTATTTCTACAGCTTGTAGCTCTCTGTACTGAGCGTGTGTGCTGTGCTTATTCTTTTAACATGTTATACATTTCTTAATAAACTTCGCTACTTTGTCTTTCAATCCAGAGATGTCGTACGTTCGTTGTATCAGTTTAATCGTTTGTTCGACACCTGGGTGTCTGTGTAACGGATCTTCGTAATACTACTAGATAATAGTTTAGTAAAGTTCTTCTAGTACTTATTAATATACTGTTATAATAAAATTAATGCTGCGTGCTGGTCCTAGAGTGCTGTCTAGCGCTTACTTAAAAATAGCAGCTTCGTTCGTTAACTTAGTTCCTGCAATATTTATTTTTCGGCTTAAAACGTCTGCTCTTCCGTTTTCCTTGCCTGGTATATAGACAATCTTAAATTTATATTATTCTAGTTTTTTACTCTATCTAGTATGTCGTCGGTCTAATAGTTTAGTTGTTGTAAATATTATTAGATTTTTATAGTCTAAATATACTATGAGTTCTGAACAGCTTTCTGCGTAAATTCTCTAATATTTAAAAAAGTCTATAATAGTAAGTAACTCTTTATTGTAAATATCGTAATTTTTTTTAGCTCCGCTGAACTTTCTTAAATAGTAAGCAATCAGATACCATTTGCCTTCTTTTTTCTAATTAATACATGCTTCTATTACTAGGTCTAATACGTCCGTTTCTATACGTAAAAGTTTTCTACTAGTAAAAGATATAAGAACTAGTAGTAATATGCTTGCTTCTTTAAGTGTCTTAAAAACTTATTATTAGTCTGTATTCTACTTAAATAGTATATTCTTTTTTGTTAACTTCGTAAATAGTAATACCTTTTCTAAGTAGTAATTGATAAACTGCCTGTTAAAATTACAGAATTCTAAAAAGAATTATATATTTTTAACGTTCTTTAGCGTTGGCCAGTTCTTAACTACTTTAATTTTTTTTAAACTAATCTTAACTCTGTGTCTTCCTACAATATATTCTAAAAATTCAACTTCTTCTTTGTGGAATTCACATTTCTCTGGTTTAAGTCGTAGCCCTGCTTTTCCTAAATATTCCAGTACTGTTCGTACGTGCTGGACGTGTTCCTTAAAGTCCTTAAAAAAGACTAGGATGTTATCTAGATATGCGATGACGAATATGTCTAGGTATACTCTTAATACGTTATTAATAAGTATCTAACATGTCGCAGGTGCGTTAGTAAGACCAAATAGCATTACAAGATATTTATAGTGCCTATACCGCGTCCGGAATACTATCTTCTATTCTTCACCTTTTTTTATGCGTATTAAGTTGTACGCGCCTCGGAGATCTAAAGCTATAAATATCTATACTCTAGATAGCCTATCTCTAAGCTCTTAAATGTTCGGTAGTAGATATCTGTTCTTAATCATAATGTTATTAAGTTTTCTAAAATCTACACATAACTGTAGAAATCTATCTTTCTTAGAAATAAAAATAATTAGATATCCCGCCTCTGACGTTAATTCGCGTATAAATCTTTTTTTAAAGTTCTTGTTAAAATATGCTCGTAACACTACGAGTTTTTTTTCTAATAAACTGTAGATAGGCTCGAAAGTTAGATACTTTTCTTCCTATAGAGCTATTTCGCAGTCCCAGAGCTAATACTTAGATAACGCTCTGTCGTCTACCTCTTCTTAAAAAAGTAGTTTCTATTTACTATACTTTTTAGGGATTTTAGAAGTTACGCGAGTTGTCTTTAAAACTTTTACTTCTTCGTTTAGTAGCTTCTTATCAGATCTGGCGGAGTTAACTTTTTTTTTTAAAAGCGTCTTATTCGATTTCTTACTGCCTATATTATTCAGCGTAATTTTATCTACTATTAAACGCTGCTAATGTGTAGATTCTAATATAATAGCGCAATTACATTCTATTAACAAAAACTTCTTTCTTACCTAATCAACGTATAGGTTGTACTTTCTAAACTATAAAAGTCCTAAAATAACGTTGTAGATAGCTGTGTCTATAATATCGAAAAAAATTTCTTCTTAGTGTCTCTGGATGTTTATAATAGTTGTGGCTTTTTAATCTATTAATGCTTTTTCTAGTATTTTTCTTCCAGTTACCGTGTAGAGGAAATAGAGTCGCTTATAGGTATGCGTTTTTATTTTACTACGCTTTACAGCCTGCTGTAAAAAGTAGTTACGCTAAGCCCCTATATCTAATAATACTTTTATCTAGTATCTATTAAGCTTAACAGGTAGCTTAACTAAGTTTTCTAAGTTAGTAGCGTATAATGCTTTAGGTCAATCTCAGGCGCTAAATACTGTTCTAAAAAAAACTTATTACTAAATCTATATAAGCGTTTCTTATTTTAGTAACGTTCGTAATTTTTATATAAACACGTTTACTAAAGATTTTACGTATATCTTCTGTTAACTAGCATATTTGTTACAAGTTCTTTATTTTTATTTATCCCAGAGAAGTATCGTATTTATTATTTATTTTATAAGTAAGTGTTGTATACGTGTGTTTCGCAGTTAAACCACTATTACGTATATTTACGTAGTTTCTTCAGAAACTATTCTGCTGCTACTTTATCTAAGTAGTAGATTTAGTATTAGTTTTCTCTGCAGGACGTCTATAAGTAGCTTATATATTTTAGATTCTTTAGGTCTAGGTAGTATTACAGTTTTTACGTGTTTCGGCTTTATAGAAAGCTTAAAACTGTGTTTAGTTCGCTGTTAAAGTCTAGTAAAACTCCCAGTCTAATTTCTAAATCTGGTTAATTAACTTATTTCTATACTTTAGAGCTGCGTCGTTGTCGGCGTTCTTCTAAGTTTTAATTTTTTTTGTCTGAGTTGTAGTTTCTTTCTAACCGTTTACGCGTTACAGATAATTCTTTCTACTATACAGGCGTTCTTATTAAATCTCTTCTGTTTTTCTTACAAATCTTAGCTAATTCTTGTTTCTATTCGAGGTTCTTATCGACCTAAAATTTAGTAAGTTCTTCTAATTCGTACTCACAGCCGTAGTCGCTTAGATATTCTTTATAATTATATACGTCGCGAAAAGCTTCTTTTTTTTTAGAGCTAGGTTTTTTAAACTTAACTTCCTTAAAGATGTTTCTAGGCTCCGTCTAAGTGCCTTTATCTTAATACTAAATATAATTAAAAAAATTTTTTATTTTTTTGTGTCGCAGTAGTTCGCTGTCGCAGATAAGTTCTATTTTATAAAATCTATCTATAACGACTTTTTATTTCTCGTCTGCGTCGGATTTGTTATTTAAAATAGTTTATAATATATTTAGCTGTTAAACAACTTTATTCTTTAATTAACAGTCTCTTGTAATATAGCCTGTCTTTCTACACACGTAGTAAGTTATAGTCTTACTCTTAAACTTATCGTTTCTCTTTCTATTACTTTCTCGTCCCGTTTTCTAGATATTACTAAGAACTATTAGTTTATTACTATAGGTGTTGCGAGTAAAATGCGTTACCTTACGTTTAACTCGTTTACCGGTGTTAGCGTTGTAGTACTCTTTACTATAGCTTAGTTTAGTACGTTGCTCGTATTTTAGGTTCCGGTTCTAGTGTAATTCTATTCGTAATTCGTACAGTTTCTGATCGATGTTAATAAACTTGTTTATAAGTTGTTTAAGCGTGTCGAGCTGAGCTCCAGAACGTATAAGTTCTTTTTTAACGTTAGATTTGAGTTCTTAACAGTATATTGTTATAAGTGCTTTGTTATTCTATTTAGTAAGAATTAACAGTTGCTAAAATTTATTAGCGTAGTTAGCAGCTGAAGCCCGTTATTTAAAATATTAGATAGCTCGTCTGGTAATTGTATTCTTATTAGAGACTCCGAAAACTTATTTAATCTTTTTCTTAAATTTATTAAAATCTTTTATCTATTTGTTAACGTCGTTGTTAGCTTCGCCGTTTTTATACTTAATAAAAGCTGGTTTAATCTATTAAAGTGCTTTGTCTCTTATGTACGTGGCTGCAAACATAACGCGTTTCTTTTTCTTAACATTTCTACTTTAGAAGTTAAAGAACAAGTTAAGCTGCAAGAGCCAGTCTTCGAGCTTGCTTCGTTCTCTATAGTAGAGGTTAGATGTTGCTACTTTAATAGAATTGTTGTCTGCCGTGTTAGGTTGTACGATTGCACTAGTAGTAGCCTTAGCACTAACAGTGCTACTAGTCGGGGTTGAAAGTGCGCGTGATCCTGAAGTGGTACTTATTTTAAAAAGTATTTATAATATTAAAGCTGTGCTATAGACTATAAGCGAGGCTAGAGAGCAAATAGCTGCTTAGGTTAATTCTCGGGAATAAGTACTAGTAGAGTTACGTAAGTAAAATAAGGTGCGATATACTATACAGGTTTCCGTGTTAGCGATAAAGCACGATAGATTAATAGTTAATTTCAAATAATAGATTTGCTAATAAGGTAAATATAATTATAGAGTACAATTGTGTGAACTATATACTTAATAGTAACCGCGCTTACCTATACCTATTATAAGCGCTTACTATTAGTGCTTGTAAGCGCTTACTTTGCTAAAGCGTAAGCTCTAAATTATATATTTTTTCTAGTTACGTAATGTGGCACAGCAGTTCCTCCTCGGGCGCGTAATTATATATATAATTAGAGCCGCGCCCTCGATGTTGCCTGCCCGAGTTCTTCTAAAACCGTATTATAACAAATATTTACTAAATTACTATTTAGCTAGTATAAATTTAGTATTTTCTACTTTTTTTTTTTTTTTTTTTTTATTTTTTAATTATTGTATTTTATAAGTAGTCTGTTCCGCTTCTAATATCTAAATTAACTTATTTTTAAAGCTTTTAACTATTTTAACAGCTTTGCTTTACTATATTTATTTTAGTTCTATTTAGTATTTTACTAGCAGTTTACTGTAAAATATACCTACGCGCTTATTACGCTTTAGCTAAAAAATATATTATTAATTTTAAATTTAAATTAATTTTAAGTAAAAAATGCGAGTACTGTACAGCTTAAAAAAATTTTTATAAACTAGTATGTATTTAATTTAGAGCGTATTCTAAATAGTTAACTAATATTCTGTTTTTAGATTCTAAAGTGCTGTATTAATAAATATAAAATATTAGTATAGACTGTAAATAACTAAAAAAAGAACTTAAACTGTGTTTTACTTTTTATTATAGTAAAAATTACAGCTAAAGCGGTTTTAGTAGTTTAGATAACTAAAGCAGAGTCGGGGCGTATACAGACTAAAAAAGTATTACTAGCTATTTATGCGCTTTTAAAGGCGGTCTATAAAAGTATAGAAAAAATAAATTAGAAGCTAGCTAATCTAAAAATAGTTTATTTCCGCAGCCTAATTCGCGCGGGTTAGAAAAAAACTACTAATTTTACTAAGTTTTTTTTAGTAAAATAATCTTAGCAGACAGACAGATTAAATAAAGCTTTAATAAAGTCTAATAATAAGTTAGAACTAAAGAAATCAGATAAAAAAGTGCTAATTTATAATAAAAATAAAAAAAACTAGTAGTTAGGCCGGGGGCGGTTCTAAAATAAATTCTAAATAAATATTTAATAACTATTTTATGCTACTCTATTATTTTACAGGTAATCTATATTTTTTATTCTTTGTTTTTATATTTAAAGCTATTAGTTTAGAAACTAGAGAGGTTCTGGCTTATCTAGATACTTATTATAAAATACTTTAAGCTTATATAAAACGTCTATAAAGTTAGAAGTATTATACTATATAAAGTCTAAGTTATATTTAACTTAGCTTACTTAGTACTTTAGTAATAAACGTACTAGTTTGCTGGCGAAAATATTCTTAACTTTTTATTTTTTTACTTTTTTAATAGATATTTTAATAAGTTTTAAAGTTTCTTATTTTAAAAATAAATTACTTAAATTTTTATAGAGAATATCTAGTATAAATACGTTGTAGATTTTTAATTTAAAAAATAGTTTAAAGCAGTATAAGTTATTTTTTTTTTATTATTTTAAAGAGATCTGTTTACTGTTCAGACAGCTTTTAGCTTAATTTTATTAATAATAAATTTTTAGTTTTTAAATATACTTAATTTCTAACGTTCTAGTCTATTTAGTAATAGTAGAGGTTAACTTAAGCTTATATTTATTTTTAAGTTTTTTCTAAATTTTTTTTCACAATTTTTTATACTTTATATATTTAAAAAGTTAAAGCTAAAGTATTTTAGTAGTTTAGCTTTTTTTAAAACTTTAAAAGTTTAAGTTTTTTTTAATATTAACTCTAATAGAGTTTAGAACTAAATAAAACTTAGTATAAAGTTATTTCTAAGCTTAGATGTAGAAAGGTAATTTAAGCGCGATCTATTAATAGCAGAAGTTTACTCTAGTTATTTTAGTAGTAGCTTATAAATAGTTTTAGTCTCTAGTTAATATATTAATTTATAATTTCTGTTTAGTTGTCTGTTTCTTTATAGTAGACAGTAAATAGTTTAATTTTAATACTAATAATATAATAGAATTTAGACTAGAAACTAAAAATAAACTGCAGTTTTTAGTTAAATATAATAGTTTTTAAAATATATTTAAATTAGTATATTTACTAAATAAATAGATAGGCTATACTACGTGCGTTAGTATTTTTATAATATAAAATTAACACAGCTTACTTAGAGAGTTAATTAATAATTACTAAGATCTAATTATAGCCAGCTTTATTACAGAAAAATTTTTTTAAAATTTATATAAAAATATTATATAAAACAGTTTAGAATAAAAAAAAAAAATTTTTTCTAGCAGAATAAATTTATTTTAAATATATTTATTAATAGATAAAGTAGTTCTGTATATATTACTTACATAAATTTTCTATATTTTTTTAGTAGTATTTTTAAGCTAATAGCTAGTAGATTTTTATAGCGCTAAAGTGTGCTAAAAAAACTTAGTTATAAGTTTTTTATATTAAGTATGTAATAAGCGTAAAGTTCTAAAAAATATATAGTTAATATTAGTATAATATAAGTCTGTTATATATTTAGTACTAATTAAAAAAAATTTTGCGTTTTTTTATAAAGCTTAATTAATTTTTTTTTAAAAAAGTATTAATAAGTTTAAAAAAGTTAAAGCTTATAAAGTTTTTTAAGAATATTATATATACGCGAGCTACACACTTAGTCTAAACTTTAATATATTTTTAAACTAATTTAGTATTAATTTAAAAGTTAAAGTAATATAGTCTAATTAGCACGCGAGAATAGTTATTTTATTATATAGCTAAAAAAATTTTTATATTTTATTCGCAACAGCTAAAAATATCAGCTTTAGTATTATTTTTATTTAAAGTATATTTAATTTAGAAGTTAAAAAGCGCTAGTTTTTCTGCCTATTTTACTTATCTAATATTTAAAATTTTAGTTGTTATAAAATATTCTAGTAATTTATAATTAGAATATATTTAAATTTAATACTTTACAGAAAAAAAATTAGCTTACTATTTCTAAAAAGCAGTAATAATAGTAAAAAGTTTTTTATTATATATTTTTTAGTTAAGTTTAAAATTAGATAGAGTTTTGCTGTAGAAAGTATATAAATACTAATTTTTATTAGTATATTACTAAAACTGTATATCTGTAATAGCGTTATTAAATATATTAGTTTTTAGTTTTATAAGTAGTTTAAAGTTAAAATAATAAAAAATTAGAATAGAAAGAAAAGAGTTTTTTAAAGCCTTAAATATCTAATTATATTTTTAAATCTATTTAAAAAATACAGCAGAGCTTTAAAATATACTAATTAGTAAAATAATATAGAAATATTCTAGTATAAATTATTAGTAAAAGCTAGTAAATCTAAAAAAAAACTTTACTTCTGTAATAGTAGTAAGTTAAATTTAGTTCTGTAAAGCTTTAACTTTTTTTAAATTTACTTTTAATTTTTAATTAGTTAAAATATATTTTAAGTATTAAATATATTTTATATAGAATTTAGATTTAGCTATATCTACTTACAGTCTAGCTTAACGTAGTTATTCTAAAATAGTTTTAATATACTAAATATAAATTAGTTTATTTTTAAAGTAAATAAAAATATTATTTAGATATACGATACAGAAGTTATTAAAATAGTTTATTAAAATATTATTTATATACTGTTAGAACGTAGCTGGACCGTTGCACAGCCCGAATAAAAAAAATTTATATTTATATATTCTGTATTATATTTAGAAAATAGTATATTTTTTACTGTTAAAATTTATACGAATTTTATTAAACGCAGTATAAATATTTAGTTTTATAAAAAATTTAGTTTTACTAAACTTTACTAAAAATTTATTTATTTAAAATATTAAATAAGTATCTTTCCGAGTAAAAGCGTTTAGTTTATAATAGTTAATATATATTTTAAGTTTTCTATTTACTTTATAGATATAAAAAATAGATAATATAAAAAAGCTCCGGCTTTATTTAATAAAGCTATATTAAAGTTAGATTATTACGAATTTTTAAGTAGCTTTAAATTTTTTAAAATTTTATTTATATAAAAAACTATAGCTATTTAGAATAAGTTTAGTTAAAATAATTTTATAATTATATAGTTAATATAGAAGAAGGTAGAGTGCGGCTTTTAGGTTAAATACATTCTAATAAAATTTATATATAAAAAGTAGTTAGTTTAGTGTTAAAAAAATAATAGATTTATTTAAAGAATAGAAGTTTTAAATTTATCAGTTAATCTCGTAAATAGTTATTATAAAAAATTTATTTTTAAATTATTTTATTTAGAAATAAAAAGTGTTAGCAGATATAGCAGTTATTTAAAAATTATAGTTAGATTTAGAACAGTATTAGATATTAGTTAGAAAAAAGCGTCTAGACTTAGAAAGTCTAAGTTTTTAAAGTTAATATAGATAAATTTTTAAACTTTTCTAGTTTTTTACGTGTTTTTTTTTTTATAACATATTTCTACAGAAAATATCTTACTCTATTCTCTAGCTTATATTAAGAGAATATAGACGTTAGAGAATAGGTAGAGTAGATATATAGAAAAAAGTATATTAAGCTGGCTACACAATCTAGTTATATTCCGTATCTAGTTTAAGCTTAAATTTTTTTATCTATTTTAGACTAATAATACAGTTTTAGAATCTAAAGTTAAAAATAATAAAAAAATAATTTAAAATAGTACGTTTATCTAGGCGAAAATAAAAATAAATATAATAAGTAGTTAAGAATTTAATTAACTCTTAAAAACTTCGTATTTTAACTTTATAAAGTAGTTTTTAAATAAGTATTCAAAAAATACAGACTAAAAATACTATAATAAAAGTATTAATAAATAAGAATTTTTATACGCTAGTATTAATAAAGAAATATAAACAGATTTTAAATCTATTAGAATAAAAAACAGAAAGTATTTAAAAATAAAAGCTTTCTAATAAATTTAATAAATTTATATTAAATAAATTATACTTACTGTAATCTAGAGCGGAGATTTTTTCTAAACGTTTTTGTTTTTTAGTTAAACTAAATTTAGTTTATTAAAATTAATTATATTTTTAAGTTAGTTTTGCAAATTATTATTAACAGAAATTTAGCTTATTTATAAAAAATTATAATTACGTGTAAAATAGCTTTATTTACTATAGTTATAGCAGTTTTTTTCTGCAGCTTAAGCTGTTTTAAGTAGCTTACTATTTTTATATTAGTATAGTAGTTGTAACTCTGCGCAGATAGTACGTTAATAAATAATTTTTTTTTTTTATATAGGTGCTGCGGATAAGCTAGATAGCTTCTAATTTTTTAAAATTTTAAGTATAGTAAAACTAAAATTACTTTTTCTACTTCTGCTAATAGCAGATACAGAAATATTTTAGCGCTCTATATTATAAGCGGAGAAATATTTTACTATATTATTAAAAAAATTATTTTATAAGAATTTAAATTTAAAATTTAGAACTTACAGAGCTAAAGTAATTTTTTTCTATAAATAAAAAAACTATTTTTTTTTTATACTCTGCTTTTAATAGTAGTAGATAAAAATTAAACTTTAAAAGTAGAAAAAAGTTTTTTTTATTCTATCTGCAGCTGGTAAAAAGCTACTTAATTTTCTACTTTTTTATTTTTTAAAATAAAGTATAATTTTAGAAAATTAAGTATTTTCTCTACGTTAAAAAACTATTTTTAAAAATTATTAGCTAAATAATAGAGCTTTAAATATTTTTAAGCTAGTTCTAACGTATATTTTTAGACTTCTACTATATAAACTTATTTAATAAAATAATAGTTTTAATTAATATTAAAGTAATTTTAGATAGAAGCTAGCTATTATAAAAAAGTAACAGTTTTTCTGTTACTAAAAAGCTTAATTTTAAAAATTTACTTAAATAACTTTATCTAAACTAAAATTAAAAGTAACTTAAATAGTTATTAGATATAAATTAATAGTAACAGTTTTAGCTAGTTTTTATTTTAGAAAAAAAAATCTGCAGCAGCGGCTTTAAATTTTAATATTCTAATTTATAACTGTAGAATTTCTATTTCTGTTAGTATAGAATAGAAATTATTATTATTAAATTAAAGTTAAAATTTAGTAAGTTTTAAATTATTATTAAAAAGTTAGAGCTGTTTTTACAGCTGGCTTAATTTTTAAATAACTTTTTTTACAGAAATATTTAGAAAGTGTATAGTACTAAATATTAATAGTTAAAATTAATTTTAGTAAGTTTTTAATAGTTATTTAGTTTTTACTTTAGCGTATAACGCGTCTTTTCTAAAAATAATCTAATTTATATAAAAGTAAAAGTTCTAAATCTAAAAGCTTTAGTTATTAAAAAATTTAAAAAATTTTAACTTTACTAAAAGTTAAAAACGTATATAGTAATTTAAAATAGACCTAGTCTAATACGTATACTATCTAGTTATACTTCTCTTTTATAATAAATAAAAAAATAATATTTTTAAGCTGTTACTAGTAAAAAAAAATTTAGAAATATAATATAAAAATACAGAGCGACTTATTTCTAATACGGTTTAAATACTATTTAAAATAAAAATTTACAGAACTAGAAAACAATTATAAATTAAAATTTATAGATTTTATATAAAAAAACATTTCTAAACTACAGAACTATCTAAAAATATTATGTTTTTTTATATTTTTTTCTAAAACCTTCTATCTCTAGTTTAACCTAATACTAATTTAGTTATAATAAATAAAAAACTTAAATAGCTAAATATTTAGACTTAAGTTAGAGTTAAATTAGAAGTTAAAGTTAGAGTTTAGTTAGAAGTTAAAGTTATGTGCGTAATACTAGAAAGTAAAATCAGATTTTATGCGGATAAGGTTCGTCACACTTTAATAGAATTATTATCTGCTGTATTAAATTATATAATTATACTAGTAGTAGTTTTAATACTAATAGTACTACTAGTTAGAGTTAAAAGTGCGCGTGATTCTAAAGTAGTACTTATTTTAAAAAATATTTATAATATTAAAGCTGTACTATAAACTATAAATAAAACTAAAAAATAAATAGCTGCTTAAGTTAGTTTTTAGAAATAAATACTAGTAAAGTTACGTAAGTAAAATAAAGTGTAATATACTATATAGATTTCTGTGTTAGTAATAGAGTATAATAAATTAATAGTTAATTCTAAATAATAAATTTACTAATAAAATAAATATAATTATAAAGTATAATTATACGAACTATATATATATACCTAAAGTTTTTTACTTAGTACTGTTTAGTTACTCAGTACTGCTAAACAGACTAATTAACTAAGTATATTACGTAACTAGCTATAGCGGTACAACTCTGTTAGCCCCGTTATTAGCCTACGTTTATAGCTTATAATAAGATTATAGATTATAAAAATAATAGCTAAAAAAAAATACTATTTTAAAACTTTAAAGTTTTAAGCTCTAAAATTTTATTTAGAAATAATATAACTTATAAAAATTATAATTTATAGTTATTAAAGTATTAAATATAAAACGTAGTTATAGAGAGTAAAATACTTTTAATAAATTACTATAAACTCTAAATAAAAGTTTTAGATAGAAGCTTTAATATTTTACTATAAAAATTTAATCTTTATAAATATCTGCTTAAATAAATATTATAAAAAAAAGCTATTACTATTTTTTAAATTTTACTATACTCTATATCTATACGCGTAAGTTTTAAAATTTATATTAAAATTATAGCTAATTATTATAATTAGTTTACAGACTGTAGACTACAGACTAACTTATAAATTAATTTATAAACTAGTTTATAAACTAGCTTATAATTAACTGTAAATTTTTAAAATTATTAGCTATAGTAAACTAATTAGTATAGTAATATAAACTTTATTTTTGCGGTTTTCTAAGCTGTAAATATTACTAATATTACTATAATAATTTTTATTATAATATATATTTTTTTTATTATAATAATTCTGTAAAACTTTATATACAGAATTTTAAATAAAAAATTTAGTAAATATAAAATTACGTACACTAACTATTTTTATATACTTATTACTATATTTAAATATATATTCTATATAGCAGGTAATATTTTTCTGTTTTTTAGCTAAGT
The DNA here is from genome assembly GCA_022059125.1 of Corynespora cassiicola. Classification (NCBI taxonomy): domain Eukaryota; kingdom Fungi; phylum Ascomycota; class Dothideomycetes; order Pleosporales; family Corynesporascaceae; genus Corynespora; species Corynespora cassiicola. Next base: position 52,945 of record JAEUWY010000011.1, on the reverse strand, counting down.
GCCTTTTTAAAATAGAAAAAAATATCTAAATACGTAACAGTATTTATAAAAAATAGTATTTATAAAAAACAGCTTTTAATATTAACAGTTTTTTTATATATACTTAATTAATTAATCTATTTTTTTTTTAAGCTTTTACTATAACTGCTGTAAGCTATATTATATATAACTATACTATATATAATTCTGCTGTAATATTTATATAGCTGTAATAGTAGAAAATATACGTAAAATAATTAAAACAGTAGAAAGTAATAGCGTTAGAAAATAAATACGTAGATAGTAGTAATTATATAAACTATATAATATAGATATAAAAAATTAAAAGCTAAAAATACGTTTAAAAATTATACAGTTATAGTTATAGTTATTATAAATTAAAAATAAAAAAAATTATTAAAATACTATTATTATTTAAAGTAAAAGTATAAGTTATATATTAACTTTATATTATATAATAAAATAATATTATAAAATATATAAAATTACGCGACGGGTAGTACGTGCTAACTAAAATAAAACAGAAATAGAATAATATACTTACTGCTCGTTAATAACAAAATAGAAACAGTAGAGAAAAACAGAGAATTATAATATTATAAAAATTACTATACGCTACTTTTGTATTGAAATATTAATTTATAGCGCCGCTAAAGCGTTATTATAAAGTTGTAATATTATAATATTAATTTTCAAAATAATTTTGTCTCTTTACTTGTTAATCGGCTTCTGTAGTCCGCAGAAGCCCCGACTTGGCGTTAGCTCCTCTTTTGGGACACGCGGGTCTCCAACTTGCTGTTGCTACAACGCCGTGACTGAGCCATGTATGCCCTTTTTCGGTATGGAAGTATCGTATGAATGCGCTGAGCTTTTACCACGCATCATACTAGAAGATAAAATCTTCTTAACTAAATTCTCATGTCTTCGATTTGATCGACCGCCGGGTTTTGGCTTCGTTGTCATTTTACGTTCAGAACTGGATGCGGTCTTGCTGTAGCGAGCCTTTTACAAGGCATGTTTGGCCTGCATTCACAAACTTGCCTAACAAGTAAGTTTTAGTAGAAATTCGCTTCGCGCACTAGACCTTTGCATGTAACTGTATCTAGTTTAGGGATCGAACACCTGCTTAAGCCCCTGCAAGCTAATATAGGAGTCGATAAACCCAGAGCCAGAGCACGCATAAACCCAACCAGAGGTGGAACGTGTAGTCCGGTTGGCTCGGTGGGTTAAGGAGGGCCAGACAATCCACGAACGTGCAAGAGAACTACAGACAGTAGTTAATATTATATAGCTACTATATCATACTATCTTATTGCGTTGTCAAGATACATTGCCAAGAAAGTGTGAAAAACTGTTAGGGTGCGGCGCTCGTTTGCTAGTTATGTTATACATACATCAGTTCTTGTAGCACTTGAACGAGGTGGCCTTGTCTCTCATGTTGCCGCGAATATTCTTGATCCCAGGCCCGTAGAGGTCATCTGTGCTATCGCCATTGCAGTTGTTGGAACTATTGTCGTAAGTAAAGCAAATGATTAATCTTTATTCGTTATGAACCCAGGGCGCGCAGTTTCAGCGGTTGAGGGGGGGGAGGATCAAATGCCGAGAAAGAGATCGGGATAACTACTCACTCCCAGAAGCGGCAGCGGTAGCCGCCAGGAATGTTGATAGACTGCATTTTATTGTCCCACTCGGTATTGGAGTAGCCCACTGAATTTTCGATAGATGTCATAATTAGCTCTGAGGATGTTGTTTCCTGTTGGAGTTCAGGTGGTTCGATTTGGAACTTACGACATTGGTTTTCAGTGATGATGGCTGGTGTCATGCAACCGCCCTCAAGGTCCTGGCCTTTGCAGATGGTGACAGTGATAGTATCGCGTTGGACAAGAGGCGTAGTGGCAGCGGCGGCAAGGCCGACGGCGCCGATCATGCTCATCAGAGAAAGCATTTTGAGAGATTTGGGCATGGGGGGCAAGAAAAACGAGAGAGTGAAGAATGGCGTTGCTGTGCTTGCTAATTTTGTAGAGCTTAAGATGTGGTGTGATAAAAAGACTAGATTTTGAGCTGTATATATATGCGCAGCCAGGACTTGTAGGTGCAATTAATATAGATAGCCAAGGCTCGCAGATGTATTTGATGGTGCTACGATGGTGCCAAAATAGTACTAGTATCTTTGATCTCGCACTGTAGCTTCGGGCGCAAGGGATATCAAAACCATACTAACGCCTAATTTGGTGCGGTGATACGAGGAACATCATCATCTTGGCGCTTACCTTGTACACAAGAAAAACCAACTCCATGATGACGCCAGCTTTGCATGGGAGGCTCAAATCAGCTTAGCTTATTCTGCCTGTTCCTTTTTAATCTGTAGAAATGCTCAGTCCGGACATTTTTTTCACTCTCCATTACATGTGTCTATGAGCTCGTACTATCTTAACAACTTCGCCGACCCCTTTCCGCATTTACAGCGTCAGCTCTTTCGTGTGGTCAGGTTTTCATGTAATAAAGCTGCATGTCTCGTATGAGGTGATTCTATGTGTTGAGAGACAACTACCGTCAGGAGAAACCTCGCAAACCGGACCTCTGGCGTGTTTTCCATGTTGGTCGCAAGTCAGCTTTCAGCGCAGCGACCTCTTATAATTACTATAGAAATAAATGCTGCAAGTTTCTTAACTCTCTAATAATAGTAATTCCAATTTACTACTTTTATCAAAAGAGCTACGGAAGTTTTTTTCTTTTAGCTGTACTGGGCTAAAACTAAACAGTAAATATAAATTAATAAAAAAAAACAGAAATAATACTAGTTAGATATCTAATAAAGTAGTAACTATTAACTAGAACTAAAAAATGTTATAGTAGCTGAAGTATAAATATAACAGGTGTTAGATACCCGTATATATATAAGGCGTTCCACCTACCTATATAGTAATTAACTTATTTACTTGTTTTAATAATACCTTATACATCTTAGACTAATTAGAACTTATTCTATATATAAGAATAGCTGGTTTCACAGCTCAGCTAGTTCTACCACAGCTATTTAGGCCATATAGAGGTCAATAATATATAAAGTATATTGTTAGAAATATAGTCTATTCTGATTAATTTTCCGTCAAAGTAACGCACCGACAAAATATACTGTCTCTTCTAAGTTATACGAGGCCAAACTCCGCAGCTATGTCTTTAACGTCCTGCCAAAGGCTTTCTGGCTGTTCTAGAGCTGCAAAATGGCCCCCCTGTCCAATTAAATCGTCAGCCTGCCCAGTTCTGACCCAGCTAGGAGTATAGCCATCTTACCTGAGCGTGTTCTCGATGCCACTTGACCACACCGATATGATCACGCCATGATTTGGGGGGATTGGTAATCTCTGATTTAAACCAGGAGTAGCCAAGCGGACACTGGATGCCAACCCATCCAGACCGCACATTCGGCCCCTCTTTCGCCATAAGCCGGTAAATCCAGAGTGATGTAGAGTAACACTTTGTAAACCAATAAAAGGACACGTTTGCGAGAATGTAATCTAAGGAGGGCCTCGAATTTGGATCTGACCATTGCAGAAACTTTTCGCCGTTCCTATATTGACCGCCCTAATTAGTTCTCTACGTTTTGATTTTATCGAAAATGAACATACCAGGCAAGTAGCGCTACCGGACTACTGCCGATAGCTAGTCCGCATGTCGCTGGTCGGGTCCCCTGAATGGCTGAATAGGCAGCTCCCGTAGCTTGAAAGTCAATTCCGCGCCGCAGAGACTTGATTTCGTCTTCCGTATACTTGCCAGACCGGATGTCTTGTTCAATATCAATCCCTTCGGGAGGTGGCATCAACAGCATGTTGACATGCACGAGTCGGCAGTTGATCGGGTCAAGAACAGCCATCTTTGGTGCCACAGCGCTGCCAAGATCCCCCCCTTGGACCATGTACCCACCGTTTTCAGACGTGAAACCTAGGCTATGCATCATCTTAACCAAGATCCGCGCATTGTCAGTGTAGGTGTAGTCTTTGTCCATAGGCGGACGAGACGAAAAACCGAAGCCAATTAAGTCGGGAACAATCACATGGTACGGAAATTTATCGGCGCTTGGATACTGCCGCCTGATTAGCTCTAGCATAGGAAGAAACTCGACGGCCGAGCCAGGCCATCCATGGAGGAAAAGAATTGGTAGCGCTGTGGGGCTGGTAGAAAATAGAGCGTTGAAACGGATGATAAATTCATTTCCGTCCTCATCTTGAATTGCGATCTTGTACTGAGGATATGAGTTAAATCGAGCCTCCCATTGGCGCCTGTATTATTAATGATTTTGCATAAGCTTATAGACCTTGTCCTCACCAGTCGTAGTTGTGGCGCCAATGCTGGATGGCCTCCATAGCCCACTCTCTAGTCACTCCAAAACGCCCGTCTTCTTGCGAGTTTTCCCAGTTCGCTTCAGCCACAGGACAACTGTCGAGGAGCAAATGTAGTCGACTTATATCTTGTTCGAGAACTGCGATTTGAAACGGCTCTACGCGAGCGTCTCGAGCCACAGCATGTGGCAGAATAGCAAATTGCGTCGCCATGGCGAACAGAGAGATTGGCGAGAAAATGGCGATAGAATAGAAAATTTTTATGGAGATTACGCAGACTTTAACAGTTGTTTATAGTAGAAATATCTTTATTCGTTAATTGGTATTGTATAAATTATGTGAACAGTATAACTTGCACCTGAATCTACAACAGGCAAAGTATTAAATAGTAAAAATATATTATTATGTATGCACAAGTGGAGCATTATTATATAATACATTACCCCACCTGCGCCATATAGTATAGTAGTCTAGATACTACCCCACCTGCGCTATATAGTATAGTAGACTAGATACTACCCCACCTGCGCTATATAGTATAGTAGACTAGATACCACCCCACTGTTAGAATCTGAGAACACAGCGCGGAGCTAGACGGCTTATAACGCTAACACTCCGGCGCTAGTAGATCCAGTTATCGAAAGGGCTACAGATGTTCTTTTCTCTCGGCTATACTAGACTAGAACTAAACAGTAAATATAAATAAAAAAACAGCAATTAAAAGAGCTACGGGAGTCTCTTTCTCTCAGCTGTGCTGGGCTAGAACTAAACAGTAAATATAAATTAATAAAAAAAAAAAGAAATAATACTAGTTAGGTATTTAATAAAACAGTAACTAAAAATAATAAAAAATAATTAAATTATTAATAAATAAGTAAGTAATTTTTGTTTTATAAATTTACTAGCTTATTAGTTTATAAATTTATAATTACGTAAGTTATAAATTACGAATTATAAATTATAAAAATAACAGTTAAAAAAAATACTATTTTAAAGTTTTAAAATTTTATTTAAAAATAACATAATTTAGAATTTATAATTTATAGTTATTAAAATATTAAATATAAAGTATAGTTACGGAATGTAAAATACTTTTAATAAGTTAATATAAGTTTTAAATAAAAACTTTAAATAAAAGCTCTAATATTTTACTGTAAAAATTTAACTTTTATAAATATCTATTTAAATAAATATTATAAAAAAAAGCTATTACTATTTAAAAAAGTATTATTAGCTACGCTTATAATAACTATATAAATAATTTATTTTTTAAATTCTATTAAATTTTATATTTATACGCGTAAGTTTTAAAGCTTATATTAAAATTATAGCTAATTATTATAATTAGTTTATAGACTATAGACTATAAACTAACTTATAAACTAGCTTATAATTAACTATAAGTTTTTAAAATTAGTAGCTTTATTATAGTAAACTAACTAGTATAGTAATATAGCTTTTATTTTTATAGTTTTCCGGGCTGTAAATATTACTAATATTATTATAATAATTTTTATTACTACGTGTATTTTTTTTATTATAATAATTTTATAAAACTTTATATATAAAACTTTAAAAAATTTTTTTAATAAATATAAAATTACGTATACTAACTATTTTTATATATTTATTACTATATTTAAGTATATATTCTATATAGCAGATAGTATTTTTTATTTTTTAGCTAGATATTTTTTTAAAATAAAAAAAAACGTTTAAGTACGTAATAGTATTTATAAAAAGTAATATTTATAGAAAATAATATTTAGAAAAAATAACTTTTAATATTTATAGTTTATATATACTTAATTAATTAATTTACCTTTTTTAAGCTTTTACTATAACTACTATAAGCTATATTATATCTGAAAAGCTGTAGAAGTTCTTTTCTCTTAGCTTTACTAAGCTAGAACTAAATAATAAATACAGATAATAAGTATAAATAGTAATAACGCTGGTCAGGCGTTTAACAAAACAGTAACTAAAACTAATAAAAAATATTTAGATTATTAACGCTAGTATATAGTTAGCAGTGTATATACTTAGTTATAATAATATTTTTAATTTATAGTATATAAGTAATTTTTATTTTATAAGCACGTAAGTCACAAGAGTTACAGTAGCTTAAAATAAAATATTATTTTAAAACTTTAAAGCTTTAAAGCTCTAAAACAGTAACATAAAAGCCTATTTAAAGTTATTATAATATTAAAGTAAATAATTGTAATTTATAGGCTGGTAAAAATTTTTTTTTTTTAATAAGTTGTCGAGCTGTAGATTTTAATTCTAATATTTATAAATATAAAAATACTGTTTACTGCACTAAAACTGTATAAAATAAATTTTTAATAAAAACTTCTAAATTATAGCTTTTTTAGATCGCGGTTTTTTTAAATCGCGGCTTTTTTAAATCGCGGAAAAAGCATTTTATTTTAATTAAGACTTATTATAAATAAGCTGTTTTATAGAACTAGAACAATTTACAGCTAATATAGCATAGTAATATAACTATAATAGCTATAATAGTTATAATAGTCTGTAAAGTTTTAATTTTTACAGCTACGCTTAACGTAGTTAGTATTATTTTAATAACTTTAGTTTATAGTAAGAATAACTTTTTTTTAAAATTTTAGATAAAACTTTAGCTAAAGCTTTAGCTAGAGTTTTTAGTACTAATAATAAGTTAAAATTTAAACTTTAATTCTGTTACGCAGTATTTTTATTTAAATATTCTATTTAGTAAATAGTTTTTTTTTATAAACTTTTAAAAACGTTAAAAAAAAAAGTAGTAGTTTAAGCAGCAGCAGCAGCAGCAGCAGTAATATATATATTATATATATTTTATATTTAAATAACTGCTAATATATAATAGTAATTATAAAGTAATAGCGGTTATAGAAAATAGTATTTATAAGTAACTTTTAGCGTTAACAGTTTTCTTACTTAATTAATTATATCTTTTTTTTTAAATTTTTGCTATAAAAGTATATATTAATCTAATTTTTTTTTTAAGCTCTTACTATAACTGTAAACTATACTATACGTAACTATACTATATATAACTCTACTATAATATTTATATAACTACGCGAAATAATTAAAATAGTAAAAAGTAATAGTATGAGAGAGTGAGTGCGTAGACAGCGGCGATTATATAAACTACGTAACACAGATATAAAAAATTAAAAGCTAAGAACACGTCTAAAAATTATACGCTAAAAAAATATTATAGTTATAGTTATTATAAATTAGTAGCAGAAAAAATTATTAAAATACTATTATTATTTAAAATAAAGACGTAGATTACGTATTAATATTATATTACGTAATAAAATAATATTATAAAATATATAAAGTTACGCAACAGATAGTATGTGCTAACTAAAATAAAATAGAAATAAAATAATATACTCGCTGCTTGTTAATAATAAAATAGAAACAGTAGAAAAAAACAGAAAAAGCTATATTATATATAACTATACTATATATAATCTTACTATAATATTTATATAAAATAGTAGAGAACGTACGTAAAATAATTAAAATAGTAGAAATTAATAGTATTAAAAAGTAAAATAGAAGTAAAAATATATATATATAAATAGCAGTAATTATATAAACTGCGTAACGTAAATATAAAAAATTAAAAACTAAAAATTGTTAAGGCTGTGCTACAGGCTATGAGCGAGGCTAGGGAGCAAGTAGCTGCTTGGGTTGATTCTCGGGGATAAGTACTGGTAGGGTCACGTGAGTGAAACGATGTGCGATATGCTGTACGGGTCTCCGTGTTGGCAGATAGAGCACGATAGGTTGATAGTCAATTCCAAACGATAGATTTGCTAACAAGGTGAACACAATTGTAGAGTACAATTGTGTGGACTATATACATGTGCCTGAGGCTTCTGCTCAGTACTGCTCAGTTGCTCAGTACTGCTGAGCGGACTGATCAACTGAGCACGTCACGTGACCAGCCATGGCGGTGCGACCCTGTCGGCCCCGTCATTGGCCCACGTTTGTGGCTCATAACACTATCCCCCCTCTAGCCTAGCTCGGTCCTCTGAGCTAACATATGACGCGCGGGTTTCCCTCGTTGCTGCCCACTTTCGCAACGATGCCTAAAACACCAACAGTCTCCAGTACCGTCCGCCGTCATCGCCTAGCTGATTTTGTCGAGGCCGTAGGAGAAGTCATGGTTCAAAAGTGTTCGACTTGCGTAAAGCATAAACGAGTGTGTAAGGTGCATGTTCGTTCCGGAAAGTGCAGTGAGTGTCTGCATCGCGGGCAGCGGTGCAACATTCGCGTTACTCAGTCCGAGTTCCAGCGTCTTGCTAAGGAGAAAGAGAAATTGCGACAACAGATAAAGGAGTCGCGCGAAGCGCAGGATGCGGCTGTGAAAGCGCATGAAAAGGCCTTGGAGGACTTGCAGGTGGCGAGAGCCAAAGAAGAGCGGCTTCGTCAACAGATGGACTTGCTCGATCGTCGTGCGGAGGAGGCCATATCGGTGGAGGAACGAGACCTGGAGGAGCAAGAGCAGCGGGAACGCGAGGCGTTGTCCGAAGTTCTTACTTTCGACGGTCCTTCCGAGGGTCTTGCTCTTAACCTTTCTCCGAGCACTTGGAGCGCTATCGAGGGTTTTCCCGACAACTTCTGGGAAGTACCCGTGTCGTCCGCTGGTCCCTAAGTGTTTGGTCGTGTACGATGTGTCGCCTTTCTTCGGGTATGTTTTCTTTGATTACCCCTGTGTAGTAGTGGAGGTGATTTCGTCTTCGGCTTTCCTTGAGTAGTCGCTGACAGTTCTTCAGGTTTCGTTCTGGTTCCCAAGTGTTTTCCGAATCTGGGTATCCTTTCCATTTGACCAACCATTCCTGTGCGAAGTGGTTGTCGCGGAATTCGTCTCGTCCTATCTCGCGGTAGCCTACTAGCGCTTCTACTTCGAATTCGACTTCTTCTTCCGTCTCGTAATGGAAGTGTTCTTGGACTGGTGTTTCGGCGTCGGCAGGTTCCAATAGTGACACATGGAACACTGGGTGTATTCTAGCATTGGCAGGGAGTTGGAGTTTATAGTTGACTGGTCCCTTTCGTTCTAGAATCAAAAATGGTCCGACCTTGACGTGATCCAATTTCTTGCTTGGTCGTGTCGTTCGAAGATTTTTCGTGAGAAGATACACTTTATCCCCCCTCTTTAGCTGAGGTGCCATTTTTCGTTTCTGGTTGACATAAGAAATGGTCTTGCGTTGTGCTGTCTCGATATTCTTTCGTAATTGTTCGTGAAGTTCTCGTAATTCTCCCGATTTGTCCATTGCTTGACTTGCAACTGGCTTGATTCGTTCTTCCTTAATCCTTGGTAATAGGAGATTTGGGTGTGTCCCGTGTAATGCATAATAAGGAGATTGCTTCGTCGTTACTGATTCTCTGTTGTTGAATGCGAGTTGTGCCATGGGTAGTAGTGATACCCAATTATTTTGTTTTTGGTTGCTATACATCCGTAGGTATGTTTTCATGGTCTGGTTTGTTCTTTCTGTTTGACCGTCTGTCTGTGGATGGTATGCCGTTGATAATTTTCTTTTAATTCCGATGGCTGACATCAGTGTCGTCCAGTAGTTTGATGTGAAGAGTTTGTCTCTGTCGCTGATGATTGATTGAGGCAATCCGTGATACCTAACTACGCGATCCAGAATAACCTGTGCTAGTTCCGGCGCAGTGTAGTTGTCTCTAAATGGAATCATTTCTGCGTATTTCGTGAATCTGTCCACAACCACTAGGATGGCATTGTAGGGTACTCTGGAAACCGGGTCGTGAGACGTTGGTAATCCGGTGACAAAGTCCATAGCAATGTCTGTCCATGGTTTGTCTGGTATTTCTACAGCTTGTAGTTCTCCATATTGAGCGTGTGTACTGTGCTTGTTCTTTTGACATGTTGTGCATTTCTTGATGAACTTCGCTACTTTGTCTTTCAATCCAGGGATGTCGTACGTTCGTTGTATCAGTTTGATCGTTTGTTCGACACCTGGGTGTCCGTGCAACGGATCTTCGTGATACTGCTGGATGATGGTTTGATGAAGTTCTTCTGGTACTTGTTGATGTACTGTCATGATAAGATTGATGCTGCGTGCTGGCCCTAAAGTGCCGTCTGGCGCTTGCTTGAGGATAGCAGCTTCGTTCGTTGACTTGGTTCCTGCGATGTCCGTCCTTCGACTCAGAGCATCTGCTCTTCCATTTTCTTTGCCTGGTGTGTAGACAATCTTGAATTTGTACTGTCCTAGTTCTTCACTCCATCTGGTATGTCGTCGGTCTAATGGTTTGGTTGTCGTGAATGTCATTAGATTCTTGTGGTCCGAGTATACCGTGAGTTCTGAACAGCTTTCTGCGTAGATTCTCCAATGCTTGAGAGAGTCTATGATGGCAAGTAATTCCTTGTCGTGAACATCGTAGTTTTCTTCAGCTCCGCTGAACTTTCTCGAATAGTAGGCAATCGGGTGCCATTTGCCTTCTTTTTCTTGACTGATGCATGCTCCCATTGCTAGGTCTGATGCGTCTGTTTCCATGCGTAAGGGTTTTCCACTGGTGAAAGATATGAGAACCGGTGGTGATATGCTTGCTTCTTTGAGTGTCTCAAAGGCTTGTTGTTGGTCTGTATCCCACTTAAATGGTACATCTTTTCTTGTTAATTTGGTGAGTGGTAGTGCCTTTTCTGAGTAGTGATCGATGAACTGCCTGTTGAAGTTGCAGAATCCTAAGAAGGATTGTATGTCCTTGACGTTCTTTGGCGTAGGCCAGTTCTTGACTACTTCAATTTTCTTTGGACTGATCTTGACTCCGTGTCTTCCCACAATGTGTCCTAAGAATTCAACTTCTTCTTTGTGGAATTCACATTTCTCTGGTTTGAGTCGTAGTCCTGCTTTTCCCAAACATTCCAGTACTGTTCGTACGTGCTGGACGTGTTCCTTGAGGTCCTTGGAAAAGACTAGGATGTCATCTAGGTATGCGATGACGAATATGTCTAGGTGTGCTCTCAACACGTTGTTGATGAGTGCCTGACATGTCGCAGGTGCGTTGGTAAGACCGAATGGCATTACAAGATATTCATAGTGCCCATACCGCGTCCGGAATGCCGTCTTCCATTCTTCACCTTTCTTCATGCGTATCAAGTTGTACGCGCCTCGGAGATCTAAGGCTGTAAATATCTGTGCTCCAGATAGCCTATCTCTGAGCTCTTGAATGTTCGGTAGTGGATATCTGTTCTTGATCGTGATGTTGTTGAGTTTCCTAAAATCCACACATAACCGTAGGGATCCATCTTTCTTGGGAACAAAGATGATCGGGTATCCCGCCTCTGACGTTGATTCGCGTATGAATCCTTTCTTGAGGTTTTCATCGAGGTATGCTCGTAACGATACGAGTTCTTTTTCCGTTAGACTGTAGATGGGCTCGAAAGTCGGATGCTTTCCTTCCTGAAGGGCTATTTCGCAGTCCCAGGGCTGATGCTTAGGTAACGCTCTGTCGTCTACCTCTTCTCGAAAGAGTGGTTCCCATTTGCTGTACTCTTCGGGGATTACAGGAGTTGCGCGAGTTGTCTCCAAATCTCTCACTTCTTTGTCCGGTGGCTCCTTGTCGGATCTGGTGGAGTCGACCTTTCTTCTTGAAAGCGTCTTAGTCGATCCCTTGCTGCCTATGTTATTCAGCGTGATCTCATCTACCATCGAACGCTGCCGATGCGTAGGTCCCGATGCGATGGCGCACTCGCATCCTATGAACGAAAGCTTCTTTTTCGCCCAGTCGATATATGGGTTATGCTTTCTGAACCATGGAAGTCCTAAAATGACGTCGTGGATGGCCGTGCCCATGATGTCGAAGGAGATCTCTTCCTGGTGTCCCTGGATGTCCATGATGGTCGTGGCTTCTTGATCCATCAATGCTTTTCCTGGCATCTTCCTTCCAGTTGCCGTGTGGAGGAAATAGGGTCGCTCGTGGGCATGCGTTCTTGCCTTACTACGCTTTACAGCCTGCTGTGAAAGGTAGTTGCGCTGAGCCCCTGTGTCTAATAATGCCTTCATCCAGTATCCATTAAGCTTGACAGGTAGCTTGACTAAGTTCTCTGAGTTGGTAGCGCACAATGCCTTGGGTCGATCCCAGGCGCTAAGTGCTGTCCTAAAAAAGACTCGTTGCTGAATCCATACAAGCGTTTCTCATTCCAGTGACGTTCGCAATCATCGTGTAAGCATGTTTGCCAGAGATCTTGCGTACATCTCCTGTTGACTAGCATGTTCGTTGCGAGTTCTTCAGCTTCGTTCATCCCGGGGAAATGTTGTGATTGTCGTTTGTCCCATAGGTGAGTGTCGCATACATGTGTCTCGCAGTCGAACCATTGATGTTTGCATTCGCGTGGTTTGGATGGAAACCAGTTTGCGGCCATCTTGTCCGAGTAGTGGATTTGACATTGGTCTTCTCGACAAGAGGTCCATGAGTAAGTTACGTGTTTTGGATTCCTTGGGTCTAGGTAGTATTGCAGTTCTTGCGTGTTTCGGCTTCGTAGAGGACTTGGAACCGTGTTTGGTTCGCTGTCAGGGTCTGGTAAAACTCCCAGTTTGATTCCTGAATCTGGTTGATTGACTCGTTCCCATGCCTTGGAACTGCGTCGTTGTCGGCGTTCCTCTGGGTCTTGATTTTCTTTGTCTGAGTCATTGTGCCTCTTTGTCCGTTTGCGCGTTACAGGTGATTCTTCCCGCCATGCGGGCGTTCTTGTCGAATCTCTCCTGTGTTCCTTAAGAGCTTCGGCCAATTCTTGTATTTCTTCGAGGTCCTTGTTCATCCTGAATCGTGCGAGTTCGGGTGGCGTGCTGCCATCGCTGTTTCTTTCGAACTCGTAACTGGCGTCGCTTAGATAGTCTTCGTGATCGTGTGCTTCGCGAAAGGCTTCTTCTTCCTCGGGGCTAGGTCCTTCAAATTTGACTTCTTTAAGGATGCTCCTAGGCTCCGTTTGAGTGCCTTTGTCTTGATACTGAACACAATCGAAGAATCCCTCCGTTTCTCCATGTCGCAGTGGTTCGCTGTCGCAGATGAATCCCGTTTTCTGGAATCTGTCTACGACGACTTTCCATTCATCGTCTGCGTCGGATTCGTCATCCGGAGTGGTTTGCAATACATTTAGCTGTCGAACGACCTTGTTCTTTGATCGACAGTCTCTTGCGATGTGGCCTGTCTTTCCACACGCGTAGCAAGTTATAGCCTTGCCTTTAGGCTTGTCGTTTCTCTTTTTGTTACCTCCTCGTCCCGCTTCCTGGATATTACCGAGGACCATTGGTTCGTCACCATAGGTGTCACGAGTGAGATGCGTTACCTTGCGTTCAACTCGTTTACCGGTGTTGGCGTTGTAGTACCCTTTGCCATAGCTTGGTTTGGTACGTTGTCGGTATCGTGGGTTTTGGTCCTGGCGTAATTCCATACGCAGTTCGTACAGTTTCTGATCGATGTCGATGGACTCATTTATAAGTTGTTCAAGCGTGTCGAGCTGAGCTCCAGAACGCATGAGTTCTTCTTTGACGTTGGGTTTGAGTCCTTGGCGGTACATCGTCATAAGTGCCTTGTCATCCCATTCCGTGAGGATCGACAGTTGCTGAAATTCGTTGGCGTAGTCAGCAGCTGAAGCCCGTTGTTTGAGATGTTGGATGTCTCGTCCGGCAATTGTATCCTTGTTGGCGATTCCGAAGACTTGTTTGATCTTCTCCTTGAATTCATCGAAATCCTCCATCCATTCGTTGACGTCGTCGTTGGCTTCGCCGTCCTTGTACTTGATGAGAGCTGGTTTGATCCATTGAAGTGCTTTGCCTCTCATGTACGTGGCTGCGAACATGACGCGTTTCTTTTCCTTAACGTTTCCACCTTGGAAGTCGAAGAACAAGTCGAGCTGCAAGAGCCAGTCTTCGAGCTTGCTTCGTTCTCCATGGTAGAGGTCAGGTGTTGCTACTTTGATAGAATTGTTGTCTGCCGTGTTAGGTTGTACGATTGCACCAGTAGTGGCCTTAGCACCAACAGTGCTACTGGTTGGGGTTGAGGGTGCGCGTGATCCTGAAGTGGTACTCATCTTGAAGGGTGTTCACAATGTTAAGGCTGTGCTACAGGCTATGAGCGAGGCTAGGGAGCAAGTAGCTGCTTGGGTTGATTCTCGGGGATAAGTACTGGTAGGGTCACGTGAGTGAAACGATGTGCGATATGCTGTACGGGTCTCCGTGTTGGCAGATAGAGCACGATAGGTTGATAGTCAATTCCAAACGATAGATTTGCTAACAAGGTGAACACAATTGTAGAGTACAATTGTGTGGACTATATACATGTGCCTGAGGCTTCTGCTCAGTACTGCTCAGTTGCTCAGTACTGCTGAGCGGACTGATCAACTGAGCACGTCACGTGACCAGCCATGGCGGTGCGACCCTGTCGGCCCCGTCATTGGCCCACGTTTGTGGCTCATAACAAAAATATATTTAAAATTATATAGTTATAGTTATAGTTATAGTTATTATAAGTTAAAAGTAGAAAAAATTATTAAAAAATTATTATTATTTAAAGTAAAAGCGTAAGTTATATATTTACGTTATATTATATAATAAAATAATATTATAAAATATATAAGATTACGTAACAGATAGTACGTGCTAACTAAAATAAAATAGAAATAAAATAATATACTTGCTGTTTGTTAATAATAAAATAAAAATAGTAAAAAAAAAAAAAAAAAGTAATAAAACTAGTTAGATATTAAATAAAATATTAATTAAAAATAATAAAAAATAATTTAGTTAATTTATAAAATAAGCGAGCGGCGCAGATAAGCAAGTAGCTATATTTAATATATAAATATTTATTTATTGTATTTATAAATTTTTTTTTATAATTTATTATAGCTATTTTAAAGCTGTTATACTTACTGAACTAATACTATTATATATAAACTTTAAATTTTAATAATTTTTATATTAGTAGATTTATTAATAAAAAAAATTTTTTTTTATAAAAAGCTATTATTTTTAACTTTGTAAATATAAAATTCTTTTTTTTAATAATATTATAATTTTTAAGTTATTAGACTTTAAAATTCTATATATATACTAAAAAAATTTTAAAAAATACAGAAATTATAAATTTATATAAAATTATATTTTTTTATAAGTTAGTAATAAAAAAAAGTCTAAGTTCTAGACAGAAATATATAAGAAAAAAAAGAAATAAAAGAGTAGAAGCTGAAATAGCTTCTATAAAATTAAATTATAAGTTAAAAAAATAATTAAAAAAATTAAAATTTATTCAAAATTAATTATAATTTTTTAATTTAATTACTTTTTTAAAAAAATTAATACTAATTAAATTATAGCTTAAGATATTGTTATATTAGTATAAAGAGCTATTTAGATAGAAAGAAAATCAGAATTAGTATTTATTAAAATATCTAATTCTAGGAATAACTTTATAAATACAGATTATATATAAAAAGTATTAATATTTATTATTAAAAAACAAATAAAACCCGGTTAGTTTATATACTTTTTTTAAATTTTTAAATTAAAATAAATATATTTAATTAATATATTTATAGAAATTTGAAATTTTAAAATTAAAATTAGTACTTATCAGTTTATAAACTAGAAATTTTAATAAAATAATTTAAAAATTTATACAGCTAAACTAGTTTTACATTAGTTTAAAAGAAATTAAATTAATTTTTTTAAATATCTTTTTTATAGCCTAAACTTAGTTTCTATTAAAAATATCTAGACTATATTAAAAATTGCTTTAAATAAATAAAGAACTAATTTATTAGATAAAAATAATAATATTAAAAGTATCAATCTATTTAAAAGAGCTATAATTAAAAAGTAGAATTTAATTCTACACAAAACAATAAATAATTATATATTATTCTTACTTAGGCGTTATAAAGCAGTTATAGACGCTAAGAGATATTATACTAAATATTAATAATTTATTATTAATTTCTTTATTTTAACTTTTTTAATTTTTTAAATTTTTTAATTTTCTAATTTTTTAAAAAATAAGCCTATACTAATTTATTTTATATAATTATATATTTTAAATAGCTTTAATATAAAAAAAAAAAACTAAAATTTATACGCTAAAAAAAAGTTACAGCGTATTTTAATTTATATTTTTTTTTAGTATAACTTTAGAGCTTTTTTAAAAGCTAAAAAAATTATATAAATAATTCTTTTTTCTTTTTTATATATAGCGCTAATAAATATCTTAAAAACTATTTTTTTTAATAGTTAGTTTATATTAAAAGTTATATAAGTTTAAAAAGTACGACTTTTTCTATTACGCTTTTTTAATATTATCTCTCTGTAGTTAATATATTTTTACTATATAGCTCTGCGTATAAACGTTAAAATACTTTAACTAATATATTTTTAATTTATTTATTATTTAGCCTGTCTCGCTAAGTAGTATATATTAACTAAATAAAATATTATTATTTTTATACTATAAAAAAAAATTTATTTATAAAAAAAAAAATTATTTAGCTGTACGCATTAATTTTTTAAATTATTATAATTTATTTATAATTATTTAGCTAAATATTTTTTAGCTAATTTTACTTTTTTTAAAATTATAACTACTAATTAAGCTAAAATTATATTTATTATAAAGTTTGTTTTATTAAAGTTATACGTATTTTTATTAATAATACTTTTTTTTATATAATATAGTAATTTAAACTAAAAGCGTATAATTTTAAAATTTTTATATAAAATCTACTAATAATTTTATTAGTAAATTAATTAAATTTTAAAATTTAGCTAACGTTTAATAAAGTTATTAAACTATTCAATACTAATATAGTCTGTTTTTTACGTAGTAAGTAACTAATTAGCTATATTATATATAATAATTAGTATAAATATAAATTTTTATAAATTTAGCTTAAAAATATAAATAATAATAATTTTTTTTAAGCTTAGTTAGCTATTCTAAATTAAGCTAGTAATTATATTTTGTAAGTTATTTAGCGCGTTAATTATAAATTATAATTTTTAGTATATTATAAATAGCAGCAGCGCTTTATACGCTTTAAATTAAATAGTTTTTAATAGCTAAAAAAGTAAGAATTACTAAAGCCTCTATATAAGCTAATTAAAAAATTTTTAGTTATAGTATTATAGATATAAGTAAGCTTAGCTACAAGAGTTCCGCCTATTTTTTAGTTCTGCTTACTTTTAATAAACTTACCTCTCTGTATTAACTTTAATTACTTTTAATACTAGCTATTTATAATAAACGCTAGAAAACTAGCTATATAAAATAATATTACTAATTTTAATATAGACTATTATAATAGCTAGTAAGCAGCTGCTAAAGCGTACAGCTTTTTTTAATTAATACTATAAAGTTATATAAAAAACTAGATACGTAAAGCTGTTAGTAACTAATACTAATAATAGCTAAACTCTAAATAAAAAAAATTTTTATAAAGTAGATTTTTAAAAAAAAAATCTATAGTTATTTTTTTTTATATATTTAAACCTGTAAAATAGCTATTTAAATTCTCTATATAAATAGTAATTAAACTTTTTTTAGTAAGCGCTAATTTTTTTATTTTATTAATTATAATTTAAAAATAGCTTTAATAATAGGTAGAAAGTTTAAAATTTTAAAAGCTAAGGCTGCTACTCTAGCTTAGATACAGACTTTTTTAAAGCTGTTTAAGCGTATAAAACTAAAACTAAATATTTAGCTTAAAAATATATATAATATAAATAAAAGCGGGCTAAGTTTAAAAATATGTATAAATAGCCGAGTTTTTACTAGCTTATAAAAAAAAAAAACTTATATTAAAAGTTTAAAAAATTGTAAATAGATTACTATACTTAAATATATTTTAGCTGTAAAAGCTAAGCTAAACTTAATAGTAGTTTTTAAAAATAAAACGCTTTAAATAATATAGTTTCTAGCTAAAATAATTTTTTAGTAGTATTATATAACTTTAGAAAACAGATAGATGTTAAATAAAATCAGCTGTAAGTAGCTATACTGTATATTTATACTAAAAACAGCTTATAGCTAGCTTTAGCTTTAAATACTTGTACTAAATAGCTATAGCAGCTATATTAGTTTAAATTTCCTCTAGCTGTACAAACAGAATTAGATTTTTTTTTTTTTTTTTTATATGCTATACATCTCCTCCAGCCTCTTAATCTTACTAAATTTTCTGTTATTAAATTAAAATATTATTAAGCTATTCTAGTTTTAGCTATAATTAATAATGCGGCCCCTGTTAAGAAGAAACGCTTTATTACTTGCTACAGCTAGGCTAGGGAATAAAGCCTTACTGAGCGTGTGATTCGGGCTGGCTGGAAGGCAGCTAGCTTATCACTATTCAACATTAATCACGTGCTGAGGTCTTCCTAAATAATAACTCGGCCAGCCACTCCGCCGGCCCAGAGAGAGGCTGTATTACTAACAGAGGGCTTTATAGCCACTCCTTAGAAGCCTCAAGACCTTTATTAGGCTCAGCAGAGAGTTCAGATAACTGAGAGAGTTGGCCGTAGAACCCAGCTGTTGCTTCATAAGGCTAGCAAGGGTCTCTCGAAGGCCAACACAAGGGCTGCAGGCTTCGAGGCCGAGAATCAAAAGCTGAAAAGCCAGCTAGCTGCGCTTAGGCCTCAAAGCCCTCGTCGTCGGGTTCATATAGACCCCAATCAACAATTTGCAGATATTGAGAATATAAGGGCTGCAATAGGCCAATCAGTGGCTCAGCCGGCTCAGCCGGCTCACCGAGATGATTATACAGAGGAAGAAAATGCTCCTACGGATGCTGCGATAGCTGCTGCAGAAGCCCTCAAGTCCATGTGTTTTAATTGGAAAGCTTAGTGGCAATATACGTGTTTTTACGGAGTGGCTCATTTTTTTGAGGGTGGGCGGAACCAGGGGGTGGGCGGAACCCTTGTAGCCGAGCTTAGTGTGTGCTAGAGTAGGTAGAAGATACGCGACTTACTTATCCGCGCGACTTACTTATCTTTTATATTAATAAATTTAGAAATTATTAACTAAAAATTTATAAATATTAGTTGCGCTTTATATATTGTTAATTAAACTATTTTAAACAGCTAAAAAAAAAATATAAAATCTCTTTTAGAAGTTAATTAAAAATCTTTTTATAATAGTATTATAGATAGAGGTGGCACGCGTCGGCGTATTAAGAGGACTAACCCGCTCGCTTATCCTTTACCTTACTAGTGTTGGAGATTCATATATGAATGTATTGTGATGTGTGTCCATGTGTGCATGTTACATGAAAGTATGATCTGAGCTCTAAAGTAGTCGGACGCTCTAGTCATGCCCGCATAGCAGTCATGTGATGTGGTCTTAAGCTTACAAAGCTACTTACTAAAGCACTTAAAAGTTCAACACAATCCTACTCAGCTAGTTTACACTCAATCATTACTGTAAATGTCCGTAGCTTAAAGAACCTTGATACAACAAAACCTGCCTTGTGTAACAATGATTTGACTTCTAGGAAGGATCTTTCCCACTGACCAAAGAGAAGGAATGTGTTCCAAGTCATGAGATTGGCTAGCTCCGCCAAGGCTGATTGCTGTTTCGGAATGTTGTTGGAGGGTACTACTGTCGCGCCTAACCTATTACCCTCTAGCAGAACCGGGCTGGAGACTAATGCCTCGTTGAGAACCAGCTTTGCGCCTGGAGTTTGTCGCATGGCCTCTGCAATGTGTTTGAGAATTTTCACGACTTCCTCATCGTCATGATCACGGCTATCAGCAGCTTTAGTATGAACTGTTCGGTATGTCATCCCAAATCATGTACTCACATTACTGCTCTGAGATACCAAATATCTCCTCGGCTCACATTAGGTTGAAGATAGTCTTGCACGACAAAATTCACGGTTCCGGATTGGATCTTCTTGCTCAAGTCTGCAGGAAAATTCTGTATTGGAGGCAGTTAGATGACGATGACTACAAGTTCCAATGTTATTCGACACTCGCCTTTTCTAAGTTTTCAATGACAGGTGAAAGATCTTGGAATGTCCATTGCAAGGTAGGGTTGAGCCTGAGAACGTCAATTCCGCTGTCACCTGGACCACAGCCAATGTCGACAACGGAAGAACCAGAAACCTCTTCCCAAGGGTAGTCGTGTATTAGCCCACCTCTCGTGATTCTCTATCATAGACTCAGCATATAAGCTATTTTGAGAGAATAACAGGAACGCACATTTAACCACGGAATAACGCCCAGCTCGACTTTAGCTGCAAGATCGGCGTTATCAGGCTGCGTTATGTATTCGAAAAAAGTCTCGCCATTCTTGGCAGTTGTGTGACAGAAAGGTGCCTGTTCTGGGGCGAAGGAGTGTTTCATCTCTGGATCTATCATGTTTTTCAATAGGCCTGTTGATGCCAATGTATTTTGTTCTGCCCTGTAGACATCTAAGATACTCTTCTCATGAAAATTCTCGGATAGAAACGATGCCTGAGGAGTTCTTACTTACGTCAAAGAAAGGAAATGCCCTGAGCCGGTCTTTTTCAGTAACGAGATGCTATGTCTGGTATTTTCGAAGCGGTTCGGCTCTGTCTCTTTGTAGATGTAGTCTGCTTCAAGAATACGAATTATCCTGGCTGTAGACATTAGAACTCCGAACGAATAAATGCTGTTTGGAAATCAGAGAAGAAATAATATACCTAGTTTGTTCTCATTGACATCCAAGCGCCTCGCAAGTTGCTCAATGGTGGCACTGCCTCCAAATTCCTCAATAGCATCAGAAATACCGAGTGTGACGGCAACATTGAGAGCACTTGGTTTAATGGCTGCTAAAGCTAACTCGATAAGCTTGAATCTTGTCGGAGTCACTGTCGCATCGATAGCACGAAGATCAGTCCGAATTTTATCTAATGCATGGAATGCTCCAGGCGGCATCAGGTTCTCAGGATCATCAATGCCTTCGTGTAACTCAGGTTCCCAAAGGTGGATCGAGGATTCACCTAATTCTGATTCATACCTCTCAATATTTGCTTTTAGCGACGAGAGGAGGGCCTGTAGCAACATGGTGAGTGCAGTGAAGAGAATGATTGAGATAAATATCAATTGAAATTTGTTGAGAATAGACGACAGAAATTCTGTTAGGCAAGGTGGGGAGAAGCAAATAAATGTCCTTAAGGCTTGAGTGGAGTACCCCAGCGAACCTCTCGAACACCTCGAGTCACATTCATGTCACAGTCACGTTACTATCAATGTCCCCAGTATTAGTGGAGTAAAAAACAAAAGATGTGCCACATTGTATATTGGTGATTTAGGGGAAGTTACGTGATTGTCGTCCGAGTTTTGTCCGTGGGGCAGATTTGGTAGTACAGCCGAGTGTAAGCGTGACTCACTAGCCTCCTTCAGCAGTCTACTTACTCCATATATCGAAAAACACGACCATCCAATGCTCCACGGCAAATGAGGGGTATATTTCAAATCTATAATTTGTTTCATATTTGGGAAATGTTACCCCACTGGGCATTACGCGTAGCTGGGATGCCAGGTGCAATGGTTGCCGTTATGCCTATTAGAATTTAATTCAAACAACCACATTTACCTTAAATAACTGCCATTGACGAAAAACACAATACCCCCGTGAATCGAGTTCTTTTCTATTCCTGCAGTCTCCGAATCAACGATTTTTGTTCTTTCAATTCAACTACTATGCACGTCGTAGTTGTCGGCGCTGGCCTGGGGGGTCTTGCATGTGCGATTGCATGTCGCAGAGAAGGATTTGAGGTTACTGTCATCGACCAATTTGTAGAGCCTTTGCGGATCGGAGATTCGATTGGCTTTGGTCCTAACACCAGCCAATTCATTAAACGATGGGGTCTCTGGGATCAGTTTTGGCCAATAAGCCTGAAATCAGATACCATGGAAATGCGTAGCTACGATACGGGCGAGATCATTCTGGTCGATGATGCATTTGGAAAGTCTGAAGCTCAGTACGGAACCCATAGCCTTGTGGGACATCGAGGAGATTATCACATGATTCTTTTCAACCATTGCAAGAGCTTGGGAGTTACAATACGAACAAATACAAAAGTGGTCGACTACGACGCTGATAAGCCTAGTGCTATTCTAGAATCTGGGGAAGAAGTTATTGCCGACGCGGTCATCTGTGCTGATGGCGTCAAGTCTATTGGCAGACAAAAAGTTTTGAACTACTTTGACAAGCCTCATCATAGTGGCTATGCGGTATATCGAACGTTTGTAGATGCAAAGGTTTACGAAGATGATCCAATTGTCCAGGAGTTCATCAAGAAGGGTACGTCTTTCATCGCTTAGCACGGCAAAAATTATGCAAGAATTCTGATACGAAAACTGCACAGGCGACGCTGTACATGCCTATATTGCGCCTGACAAACACGGCATGCTTTGTTCTCTAAAGGGAGGGAAAGAGATCAATGCCGTGCTCACTCATAAGGATTGCGCAGACATTGACGAAGGATGGATGGTACCTGGTCGAAAGGAGGACGTGATGAAACTCATAGAAGATTGGAATCCTTTGTTCCGTTCGGTTTGGGAAAAGATCGACTACTGCTTGGATTGGAAGCTAGTATTTCGGCCTTGTCTGGACAAATTCGTTGCCGATTCGGGTCTACTCGCCGTCATGGGCGATGCCGCTCACCCTTTCTTACCCACTTCAACTCAAGGTGCGAGTCAAGCCATGGAAGATGGGATAACCATTGCAAAGTGTCTATCTCTATCTGGGGAGGGAAATGTGCCTCTGGCACTTCACTCTTACTTTGAAATTCGCCATGAGTACGTCAAGAAGGCTCAAGCAACTGGTATCACCACGCGAACGACATGGCATAATGCTCACGATCATAATACTGGAAAGCTCAGAGAGGACTTTGATGCTGATTCACTCAAACTGGCGAGCGAATACCTTTGGGAGAACGATGCAGAGCGTACAGCAGAAGAACAATGGCCGAAAGTCTCAGCACTAGTGCGGGAGCGATTGAGTAAAATGTAGATAAAATGGTGTCGCACACTGGGATAATCTGCATCACCAAGCTTGCCGTGCGGTTCCTGTTTAGACAATCAGGCTAGGGCGCAACCAAGAACGATACACCAAATTTTCACAACACGGGATCACTCATCCAAGCACTCGAAAATGTGACAGAGTACATACGCAAGAATTTATCTGCTTTCCTTCGGCTTTTACGAGACAAGGAACGAGCAGGTAGATCCTATACGTGGCTCTTAGCAACCCAAAACTATACAGCAACATGATGATCCCTATTTTCATTGCTGCCACGCATTACAGACGGTTCGTTTGTCTCCGATATTCTGTGCACCATGAGATAGAACAATCCCCGTTCCGTGATGTAACATCACTTTGGCATCTATAAGTAGACGAGGTGGCGTTGACAGAATCATCTTGTTGACGCGCGGCTAGATCGAGCGTGTTCTCACTTTCTTGATTTCTGTTTTTCTCTGCGGGATTGTAGGCGTGAAAAATTGGAGGAACAGCTACTCGTCTTAGTGACGATGGTAGGGAGTCTTTATTCGGCCGGCGTTAGATTCTCTGCATCCACCAAATGTCATGCCAAGGCGGCGCAAATCCAGCCGCTGTAGGTAATTTATTCAAACCTAGAATTTTTTTTTTTTTCTGAACGGACCAAAGCAAATTGTACAACTATGTATTCGTTGACTCTTTGTTCCTGTCATTCTTCCCCAATCAGTGTGAGGGAGAAAGACCTTGTCGGCCCTTTTGGTGCGTTTGCCGACTGTGGCTTCTCCATCATGTTGTTAGTAATATCACTGATGTTTGGGCAGATCCCAGCATGCCGTTTTCGGCGCACCATTTTAGTACCATCACAGATGTTTTGGCGGGCCTTTCGGCAGGCCTGTTGCCTGTTGGCAGACACTTCGGCGGGAATTTCGGTGAGTATTTCGGCAACTCTCGCTCGCAGGCCCGATAGGCAAGGTGCTAATTGTTAAATGGGCCCCCCCAAAATCAACACAAATTACGTTCAGATGCTTCACGTAGTTGATTAAATAATCTATTTTTTTAAATATAACTTCTACTTTCTGTTAGTACTGTTATTATTATTACTATAGAGAGGTATTATTGAAAAAGAAAGTTAGAAAAAAAGACAAACTTTTAAACTTTAATAAGTTTCTAACTTTTTTTAAAAATTATCTTTCTGTATTAGATTTTTATAAATAATATTTTTTTATTTTTTAATATAGTTTATAAATAAATAGATTATATAAAAAAGAAAATTAGTTTTTTTTACTATTTTAATATATATAACTACTTATCTAATTACTTTATATAGCTTTTATAATAATAAAATATAAAAAACCTTAAAGTAGCTATACGTAATATATATATATATATAAATTATATTTTTATTTTTATAGTACAGAGAGGTAATATTAAAAAAAAGGTATAAAAAAAATTATACTTTTTAAACTTGTATAACTTTTTATTTAAAACAGCTATTAAAAAAAATTAATTTTAGAAAGATTTATAAATAGTATAAAATAATCGAAAAAAACGGCTTATATAATTTTGTAGTATTTAAAAAAGTTTAAATTTTAATACGCTGTAATTTTTTTCTAGAGTATAATTTTTAGTTTTTTTTATAATAAAGCTATTTATTATGTATAATTATATAAAAGAAATTAATATAAGTTTATTTTTTAAAAAAAAAAATTTAAAAAAATTAAAAAAAAAGCTAAAATAAATTAATAAATAATAAATTATTAATATTTAGTATAATATTCTCTAGCGTTTATAACTGCTTTATAACATTTAAATAAAAATAATATATAATTATCTATTATTTTCTGTGGAATTAAATTGTATTCTTTAATTATAGCTTTTTTAAAATAAATTAATACTTTAATACTATTTTCTTTATTTAATAAATTAGTTCTTTATTTATTAAAAGCATTTTTTAATATAGCTTAAATATTTTGAATAAAAGCTAAGTTTAAGCTATAAAGAGAATATTAAAAAAATTAATTTAATTTTTTTAAACTAATTTAAAACTAGTTTAGTTATATAAATTTTTAAATTATTTTATTACAATTTCTAGTCTATAAACTAGTTAGAATTAATTCTAATTTTAAAGTGTAGAATTTTAATAAATACATTAACTTAAAAATTAAAAAAAGGTAGAAAAACTAACCGGGTTTTATTTTTTTAATAATAGAATTTAATATCTTTTAATATATTTTATATTATTAAAATTATTTCTAAAACTAAGTATTTTAATAAATACTAATTTCAATTTTTCGTTTATTCCCTAGGTTTTTTTTATTACTAAGTTATTAGAAAATATTATTTTATTTAAATTTATATATATATATATTTTTTTATATATTTTAATTTTATTTTAGCTTTTTGTTTATATTAATACAGCCTTTTAGTACTAATATTTATACTATAATTTTTCTTTTAAAATATTTTTATTACCTTTTTTTAAATATATTAAAATTATTTTTACTTATTTTTTAGAGCTTTTTATTAAGTTTTTATTAATAAAAAATTTTTTTTTAATAATTTAATTTTATTTTAATTTCTATTTTTTAAAAACTATTAAAAAGTTTATTTTTCTTATTATTTTCATTTTTAGTATTATGAATACTAGTAATAAATTTGTTTAGAATAAAAAATATTTTTTTAATAAAAGTACTAGTTTTATATAAAAATTAAAGTTCTGTTTTATTTTTATTTACAGAAAATAGTAATTTAAACTTATATTTTTGAAATATTTATTTATACACTAATTTAACTAGTTTTTTATTATATAATTAGTATTTATATAAGCAAAACTTTATTTTTTAAACTTTATTTTTTTTAATTTTAATTAAATTGCTAGCTTTCTCTTTTTTACTTATATAATATATACTAAACTTAATTAATTAGCATAAAATAAAATGTTTTAATAATCTTTTAAATAAAAAATAAATAACTTTTAAATTTATACTTTTTTTTACTATACTTTTACTTTAAATTAATAAGCTATAAATATTATATAAGTTATAATTTATTTCTTATACTAAAAAAGAGCTTATAAATCTCTTTACAATTAATTTTTTTTAATAGCTAGTTTAATTATAAAGTTATAGTGGTTTAAAAAGTACAATTTTTTTAATTCTTTTTTACTATTATCTCTCTATATTAGAAAGTAAATACGTACTTAGTAGCAGCGATTATATAAACTATATAATATAAATATAAAAAATTAAAAATTAGAAATACGTTTTAGAATTATACAGTTATATTTAACTATAGTTAATCTAAATGAAGACTAAAAAAATTATTATTTAAAATAAAACGCAGATTAGATATTAATATTATAAAATATATAAAATTGTATAATAAATAAAGCGTTAAAACTTAGTACTAAAATTTTAAAATAAAAATAAAAATAAAAATTTTATGATATTATATTATTAGTATAATTTAGTTAGTTAGAAAAAAATGAAATATACTATATATTAACTAAAATTAAATAAAAATAATACAATCTACTTATTATTTATTAATAATAAAATAAAAAATATTCAAAAAAGAACAGAGATTTAAAATTATAATTAGAGTATTTAAAAAAGATATAAACTGTAATAGATTTATTCTAGTTTTCTATTATTAAAATATTTTATTCAGCTTATTTGCGTTAGGTTTAGCGTAATAAAAAAATATGATTTCTGTGTTTAGAAACGTTACTTCCGGCAAAGAAGCTCCAGCCTTCGAAGCCGCTTCCCGGAAGTGGTTTAAAGACAGCCAGACCGCTGCACTGTCCAAGGCTCGGCCCGCCGCCATCCGGCGCAAATAACCTGCCTCTAAACACCGCGCTGACCAGCTGGCGACATATTTCGATTTTTCCTCCATCGCACGCGCTCTCTAATACCGTACATTAACCTTCCTTTCATACATACAGACGAGTAGAGTCATAGCTACCCTTGTTTGGGCCGACGATTGGCATTGCTAGCTCAGATTGCCCGGTACTTACCCGCGTTGGCGGAGCAGTGGAGACGCAATCGAAGCCAAATCAATGTAAAAATGTCGACAGAGGTGTTCCAGGTTTTTTCTCAGGCCTCTTTCGATGCAGCTACTCCCAAAAAAACCAGAGCCAGGCGGACAAAACGAGTTTACCGCTGCACATACTGTGCACGGGTCTTCAAGCGGAGCGAGCACTGTGCGAGACATGAGCGAGTGCATACACGGGAACGCCCTTTTCCTTGCGCATTTTGCGATCGTAGATTTACAAGAAAGGTATGTCTAGGAGGGTGTTATGATAACTAGCTAGTTGACTTGTTAAAAGGATTTAGTGAAAAAGCATGGACGTAGTCTACACGTCGAGCAGTATCGAGAGGCCTATCCTGAGGAGTTCCGGAGAAACTCCTTTGCAATGGCAAGCAGTATACCTGGTGGGGAAGGAGACTTTGGAGGCTGTTCGCGCCAAACAGGAGATCCCTTGTCACCATTAATACCTGCCCAACACACGCCTGGGCCTATCAGTGTCGATATTTTGACGACTCAGGCTTTCGTGCAGAGTGAAATTGCTATCATACATGATACGCAGTCAACAGAAGGCCAAAATACCATGAGAGTTGATGGCTCAACGATGGGTGGTTTAAATTGGCAAGGATATTTTCCTTTTGATACGGACACGGACTTCAACCCAATCGAAACGAACGTGGTCCCAACTTCTTATCCGGTCAATACGCACGAGTCACCCACGAAGCGACGACGCATCGAAACTAATCCCCAACCTGTCTTTGAGGATGAATCTCGTGTAATGCAAGCGCTTTCTCCAACAACCTCATGGTCTCAACGTCCGGCGACTGGTACTGCGCCTGCTGAGAGTTTTCTATTCTCTCTGGGTCATAATGACGAGTACACTCCATCTGGCCAACCCGCTGCACTAGACCACTTCCTCGATCTCGCGTTCCACGAGCTATCGGCTGATTATCCTGCGTTGTTTGACTTCAATAGGCCGCTCCAGATATCTCAGTCGAAAAATGAGACTAGCAACGGAAGCCTGCCCAGAGTACAAAGGGACAAATGCTCGGATATTCCTAGATTCAATTTCGATCATGAAATTCATAGGAAAATATGTGAGGACGCAAAAACGAGGTGTCGCTCTGGAGAATTATCAGAAGCACTATATCCTACAGTGAATGACCTCAACCAGTTTTTCTCGAGCTATCTGGAATGCTTTCATAGGCACTTCCCAATTCTACATCTACCTTCTCTGGACATAAGAGAGACGCCGAGTCCGCTGATATTTGCTGTATGCAGCATTGGCGCGTTATATCGATTAGCAAGACAGAAATCCAAGAACCTCTTTGCTTTGGCTAGCAATATAAACTCCAATGCATTAAGGTGCGGCTTGCCTGCCACCACAACGAGTACACCTAAGCCAGCACCCCTTTGGATCATGCAGACAAGGGTACTACTATCACTAGCCGGAATGTTCAGTGGCAAGTCAAAAATTGTCATGGGGACAATTGAAAACCTTGGGCTCTTTGCCATAGATTACAGACTGAGGAAAGTATCATTAAACCAAAAAAAAAACCAACACTTAGACTGGGAAGATTGGATTGGCCGGGAATCTGGCAAAAGACTCCTCTGCGCAATGTTCATTGTTTCCAACCTTATATCGACAACTTATGGCGTACGCCCTGGATTCTCACACACACAGGATCTGGAATTCGAAGTTCTGGACAATGAAACGCTCTGGGACGCAAGGTCGGCTCAGGAATGGAAAAGTCTTCTTAGCGAACATCAAACGAGTGGCCACTATACTGTCCGTCAGACCATGGCACATGTCATTTTCGACCGACATTCGGATACAGGCGATTGGCCAGGACAAATATCTGGGCTCACTATGTTGCTTATGACGCATGCAGTAAACACCTACATGTCGAAGTTGATGGAGGTTATGCATCCTTGTGGAATGCATCATGATACACTGCCAGACTCAGGATTGCATGAGGCTCTGTTTCACACAGCTTTCTCGATACTTTCCAGATGTCAAGATATTATCGACAATCCACATGGCAATACCGATGATATGGCAACTTGGAACAACACAGAAGGGCCTCTCATGTTCAACTGTCAGGGAATCTTGATCTTCTCGTATACCCATCTTTTTTCCGAGACCGGCATCTTCAAGCGGCTGACTCTTCTCTCGGACAATCCAGAGGATATAGCATCGGCGGCAAGATCATATACGCGGTTGCCACATCGACGCAGCCCAAGGCTTACCAAAGTCGTCAGGAAAATCTTCGAGAGGTTGCTCTCAACTGTAAAAATTGGCCATATGTTTTTAAGAAAGACGGGCGCATTCTCATGGAGCATAGAGCATGCTTTGTCTGGATGGGATTCAGGTAATCATTGTATCTCAAAAACATGTTTTGTGCCCAGCTGATATTTTCTTAGCCTTGCTCCTAACAAAATGGACACACATCATTGAAATTGGCATGGCAATGAGCCCTCTAGATGTCGAAGAATCATATATTCTCGATGGGTTGAGGGAGCTCGTCGATGAGGCTGGGCTTGAGTACAGTGGGAAGTCACTGGCTGCTGCTTTAGCAAATATATGTAGCGCTGTATTGGCTGATACCTGGGTCTGGGGAATCACGCCTAGGATGGGCAACATCCTTAAGCAACTGGCAATTTGTTACGAAGAGAATCACCAAGCGTCTGTCCTGGTAGAAGCAGGCGTCTGATGGGGCTTTTTGTGGGATCCAGTACCGTCATCATTTACCACGGTATGGAGAGGCGGTCATCTTGATGATTTAGTACTATTACTACCTTGGTTAGCACTGTAGATCAGGCACCTCCTTATGAGGGCTCTCACACCTAGTTTCATACAATCAACTCAGCTGCACACTCATAGTCAATCTACCACCACGATGTTATAGCTATAAAAGCCTCATCACCGGACAAGACATCACTTAGTGCTCCTATCCACTTTAGCTCTTTGCAGCTATTAGAGTACACCCAAGGATAATAGGTGTATTAAAATTAGCCGATGCTTTATTCTATTCTAAGTTACTTGTTTTATTAGATACGTGTTAGTGCACTATTACTTCGCCTCTTTTTAACTAAAGTTCTAATACTGTATATTTACTTCATTAGTTAACTTTCTAACATCATTCTATTACTAGAACTTCTAAGTGAGTTATTAAAACTAAATACTAGGTCTTAAAGTTATAAAAAATAATTGCACTATCAGAGGATGCAGCTGCTCGGAAAAGGGAAGACAAGGCCAATTTTGGAGTAGAGAAAATATAGGGAGCTTTACGTGGAGAGATAGGCAACGAGCCAATGTAATTTAAAGCTTTCTATTAGCTGATGGAAAGGACCGGACAGAGTTAAGTGAGTGTGTTGTGTTTGAGCTTCGCTGACAGCGGATATATACATGAGCTAAGATGGTAGCGTAGGGGCTGGGAAGCCTCATCGGCTAACAATTTATTCTTATTTTCTAGTGTTTATGCTTATCTTTCACCTCTGCCTGGCAAAAATGACAGGAAAGAATACCTATAAGTCTCCAGATGACATGAATTGAATGTAGTAAGACTCCTCTAAAGTTTAAAGTCCTGGGGTGTCTTCCACACGGTAAACATACTTGACAGCACTGGCTCTGCCATCTCTTAGGTTTCTCAGACCGAGTTCAACACCTGCTAGCCCACCAGGGATCACTTCAAAAGGATGCCCGTGCAACCATCCCTCTCCAAGACCAAGACTAAAAAGCCTAAACCAAGCGTGGCCAAAGTCTTCAAAGTGGGCAGTCAAGCCGTGTACATCCCCAACATTGGTGAAAGAATACCGGACTGTATCAGAAACTGGAGCAGTGTAAGGCAACACGCCAGAGAGACGACCATGGGGTTCTAGGACCTGTTGGATATTGGCCGCGCTTGTACCCTCGCTTACGGTATCGAAGGCAAAGTTGAGTTTCTTGCCCGATGGTACCGCAGCTCGTATCCCACGAACAACGGCTGCATCTCCTTGACGATAGTCAATTACCACATCGCCCC
This sequence comes from Corynespora cassiicola, assembly GCA_022059125.1. Lineage (NCBI taxonomy): Eukaryota > Fungi > Ascomycota > Dothideomycetes > Pleosporales > Corynesporascaceae > Corynespora > Corynespora cassiicola. The sequence goes on along the minus strand of JAEUWY010000011.1, from coordinate 21,555 downwards.
GAGATTTGTCCAAAATACTTTCGACAAAATCTATGCCCCCACCCGCAACTGTAATGATGGGATGGATTTTTGCTCGTTTCAGTAACTTGATGGCAAAGGCGCCAACAGCAGTTGCACCTCCGTAAACCAAGACAGCTGACTTTTGCGCATGCTCACGCGATACTCCGGATTGATTCCAGGGTTCTGGAAGACCAAGGCGACAAAAGAGTCCTGTCGCCGCCGTCATGGCAGCTAACGGGATTGTAGCGGCTTCTTCGAAGGTCGTCTTCGAGGGAATGTGGAATGTTGTGCTCGCCCACGCGACAGCGTACTCGGCAAACGCTGCAGCAGGAGCTCCCATCTCATGAAAGGCGGCCACACGGTCTCCCTTCTTGAACTCGGTCACGTCGCTTCCGACATCTTCGACAAAGCCTGCAATGTCGTCTCCTGTATTCTCGCCGGATTTGCCGCCGAAGAAGATAGGGTACTTCCAGTCCTTTGGGTTCGTTCCGGCAACAATCACACGGATCAACACTTGGTTTCTTCCAGGTGAAGGGCGAAGAATATCCACAATTTTAGTGTTGATGTCGTGAGGAGGTGCGCTTTCCACATGTACTTGGACTTCCTTCATTGTTATTTGTTGCAGCGAGTCGAACTGAAAGATTGTTGGCTGGGTTGTCTCTCCAAAAAAGAATGACCGCGTTGTGAAACAGCCGAACTTGTATTGTTTTCCGATGTAACCCCACCACGGCCGCGCTTTCTGTTTTGGGCGATCTCACCCCATGTTTAACAATTATTGCTACCCCCCCCCCCCCCATCAAATAAAAAAAACGGCCCGCCTTAGACCTATTTGAAATTGCTTGGTAACAATTTCTAATACAAGCACGCCAGATAGTTCTTTGAGACACGAAATGTATTTGTAAGACAGCATTTAATCCACTGAGTGGGGTACTATAAGCACCGCAGGCTGACCTACTAGCATTGTACTAAAAGAGCAAGCTACAAGAGAAGATACCGAGGCTCTGCATGGAGGTATCAAGGAATACAGCGGTATAGGGTGGGCATGAGCCGCAGGGCACTTTCGGCATAGCCTAGCCTGCCTGTGCCAATGTGTGCGATCGATGGCTCAGCACAACGACCAATCAACATGACGTTTGTTACTCGCTCCCATTTTCTGCATCAACCATGGCATACTGTCCATGTTCAGATTTGAGGGGTACAGAATGTACGTCATATCCATTTCCGTTTGTGGCCGTAGACGTCAAGTGTGAGGGATGGAAACTTGTCCGTCGGCGCACGAAACCATGACTCGTGTTGCATCGTAATGTTCCCCCTAGCGGAGGCGCCACTTTAATTTCTAAACCCCACCCTCACACGACCGACTTCTCCAGTGTCCCTCCTCTTTTCAATAGCTTCGTTGTACCATGTTTTGCGACTTGAAGCGTGTCATAGAGAATCTGTCGGTAGAGCTCGCAGCACATCACAACCTGTCAAAAATTGCACGTCTCTCATTAGGAGATACTCTAGCTCGCGTTCATGAAAATCTTGTTCCAAAGCCACTGGAGATGATTTTCTTTGATTGATTATTGTTGGCCTTCACGTGACTAGCATAGTTGTGGTGTGTTTACTTTTAGTATATAAAACCTACTATTCTACGCACTTCAGACAGGCTCCAATCTATAAAGGATATAAGTACAGAGCTGTAGCCATCTATGGAAATCAACTCAGTTCTTATTCTTCTTCACCACACCCATACTTTAGAACTACTATGCTAAATGTCTTTATGGTAGCACTATTTACAATCGAACGTTGCTCACACGATAGGTAGATAAATCTTCTGGGATGTTGCGAGGTTGATACTTTTCACCCTTTTGTAATACTTCTGCCACTTCATCAAAATTTTCGTATGCATATTCCTGGCAGTCATGATTGAAAATCCAGTCTGGCCGCGGCAATGTTGCCTCATCTCTGTTACTTGCTGTATCCTGCCAATTGGTTTTATGCCATATGTTTCTTGTGTCGACGCCTATCTTTTGCATAAGACATGCTCTCTCATATCTGTCCCTGAGTTAGTATGGGTTACCGGTCATATTAATCGTATTTCTTCTAACCTGATAGCTTCAGTCGCACGAAGGGCTAGTGGGATGTTTCCTTTGCCAGCCAACTCCAAAGCTATAGCTAGAGTCGCGGCATCCTCTATTGCCTGACCACCACCCTGTCCCGAAGTAGGCAAAACCGGATGGGCTGCATCTCCAATAATAATCATGCGCTTTTTTGGAGATACCCAGGTAGGCAAAGGGTCTCTCCAAAGAAGCTGGTAATCGATCAGTTTTCCAGGTGGGATAGTGTCCAGAACCTGCCTAATCTTAGGAGCAGCAGACCAGCTTTCAAAGTATCTGTACATTTCTTCGGAATTACCCGGAAATGCCCATGACTCTGTCACGTTATAGTCGTCCTTTTAAAGGGTTAGTTTTGAGGTGTTCACAAGCTAAACGCGGCTTACCTTATGAGTTAAAGTCAAGAACAAATATTTTCCTTTTGCTGCTGTTCCCGTCAACACATGGGCGTCCTCACCAAGCCAGATCTTGCAGGAATCTACGTTGCTTGGGGTTTCGAAAAACCATTGGGCCTCTGGGTCCTTACGGAGAGGTTCTGAATCCCAATATGCTCGATAGATGGCGTATCCAGAAGAGTGCGGAGTGGGGTCCATTCCGATGACTTTTCCGCGACTTTTACTATGCACACCATCGGCACCAACGACGCAGTCGGCTGTAATCCGTTTCCCATCTAGAATAATTCCGGCTTCGTTATCGTTTTCGAAATAGTCTAGAACACGGTAACCAAGATGAAATTCAACGCCAAGTTTTTTGGCATATTCGTACAACACCATTGCCAGCTTGCCTCGGTGAGCTGGATAACCTTCACCTTTGCCATATCCCACCATTGAACTGTTGATGAGAAGTTCGCCGTCAGAGTTGTGGATCTCCATCACGTCACAGTGGGCTATGCTGTCTTGCAGCTGTTCGTCTACCGATCCGTTATCCCATTGGCGTATAACGAGTGCAGCATTGTTGGGAATCGCAATGGAATCACCTAACCTTTCCTGTTAGATTCAGAAATCCTCAGAATTATATTGATTGAAATTTTTTCAAGGAATAATTCACCTATCGGTTTGAGCTCTGGCTGCTGATCAATTGCAATCACTTTATGGCCCTTGCGAGTAGCCTCAATGGCAAAAGCTAAGCCTCCTAAGCCTAGCCCAACAACGATTGCAGTAATACCGCTCGAATTAGGCTCTGCGATGCCTCTTGGACCGACACCTTTTGTGACTGCCATGATTTGAAGTGGTCGGAGATGGTCGGATATAGTCAATTTTGATGGGAAAGAACTGTGAATAGCTGAGGATGTTTTCGTGTCATAAAAACGATAGGGAGCTCTAATACCCTGGCTTTTATGTTGTTGTAGCACGCCTACTTTCTATCCAAAAGCAAAACAGTGGTACCCCACGAGTATAAAACTACCCCACGAGTGCAGAACTACCCCACAGTGAGTTTTTTGACCCGCCTATGTCAGTCTATTTAGGACCTATTTGGAAATTGCCCCAGATCACATATAAAGCCTTCCTATAAGCTAAATAAGTAGAATTAGCCGGAAGATAGCATCGCGTTTAGTTTAAAAAGTATTAGATTAGCTTTTGATTAGTTTTTAAAAGTAATTTACTAATTAATACTAATAACTTCAAATAGTTTTTATTAGTGTTTATTATTATATAGAATTTTAAAAATATAGAGTATCTTTTTAGAGTTTATTTATAATAAAATAAGTATTTTTAAAATATATTATTACTACTAATAGTATTTATTATTATTAATTACAATTTGTAAAGTATTATTAACTATTATAAAATTTTTTATAAAAATAGTAATAATTAAAAAAGTTGTTATAGTTAAAGAAGTAGTAAAACAAAATTTAAATAAAATTACTATAATTTTTATATATATATTTCTACTGGTATTAACTTTAATATTTAATACAAAATTTTCTCTATTGAATAAAAAAGTTTAACTTAAAATTAGTAAATATTCTAAAATATAATTATTAAAAACTATTAAATACTATTATAACAATATTTATAGATTAATACTAAGTTTTACTTTTAATAAAATATAGTAGACTAAATAACGCTTTTAAAATAAATAAAACTATTAAATTTTTAATATTTAATTTTTAGTATTTTTAAATATAAATAAAAATTATTTAATAAAATTTTATATATAGTTTAAAATTAATTTAAAATATTATAGCTAAAATAATAATATTAGAAAAATCTATAATTTACTAAAGTTACATAATTTTTAGTTACATAACTTTTAAATTTAAAATTAAAATTATTAAAAAAGTAAATTATTAAAAAATTATTATAATATATTAGAATACTATAAAAATAATAGAAAGTTTTTATAGATAAGTTTGGTAATAGTAATTATAGTTAAAAAGTAAAAAATTAAAATTAAATTTTTAAAGTTTTAAATTTTTAAAATAATTTTCTTTTTATAACTTATAATCTGTAATTTATAACTTACGTAGTAAAAAACTTTTAAACTAATAAACTAATAAACTTATAAAATAAAAATAACTTACTTACTTATTAATAATTTAAATATTTTTTGTTATTTTTAGCTACTTTTTTATTAAATATCTAACTAGTATTATTTCTGTTTTTTTTATTAATTTATATCTACTATTTAGTTCTAGCCTAGTATAGCTAGAAGAAAAGAACTTTTATAGCTCTTTTAATATTTGCTATATATATTTTTTTTAAAAATACTCTTATATACTTTTTATTTAATTTTATTATTAGTTAAGTAATTTTTTTATTTCTAATATTTAGTAAACTAGCTATCGAATTTAAATAAAAGTTTTTATTTATATAAAATAATTAAAAAAAATTTATAAAAACTACAAATTAAATAATAATATATTAAAATTTTAGATTAATAATAACAGCTATAAAAAATATTTATAATATTTTTCTTATAAAGTATTAAAACTAAATATTTTTAATTAAATATAATTAGATAATATTAAATAATTTTTTATTTTTATATTTATTTTAGAACAACTAAAAACTTTAATTCTTATTACTATAAGCTGAAAATAACGCTAAAAATACTATAATTTAGACTTAATCTAGAGCTGAAATCTGGAGCTGCTAAACAGGCTTTTATTTAATAGAAGCTAAGATGCACCGTTATATAGAATAACCCTCTGGTAATTTGCCCCGCGCTGTCGGCTTAGCTGACTAATAAGCGATTTCAGGTATCTGGAAGCCCAGCTAAAGCAATTTAAGCTCAGTTATCTCTTATCACACTCATGATTTGCTAAAAAAACCAACAAGATAATATAAATCCAATCAATTTTAAAACAGCTCAATTTCTGCAAGATGACAAGGCTTCCCACACGGCCGGAGATCGTGAGTGGTACCAAATGAACTGTCAGCATCTATTTCGCTTATAAGAACTCTGATGTCTAATAAGCCAAAGTTTCTAATCGTCGACAGCGTTCGCATATTTTCAGAATTTTGCGTAAACCATTTGCTCGAGGAGAGCGTCTTCAACGCTGAGGTTGTGCCGAGTAGGCACGGCGACCACATAATAATTGTCTGCCGTTGTTAGATTCGACATGCCACCTTTTATCTTTCTCCACAATTGCGTCATACGAAGAGCATAGCCACGGACCTAGAAACAACTCCTTTATTGCCACAGATACAAGTTGAGTTGAGGGTGCTAAGAGCCCTGTAGTTTGCTGCTAGTTCGAGCCAAGCCAGGCCTTGCATATTTTAATCGTGTGGCTGGATTGGTATTTGGTGTACATAATTTTGTGGGAGGCTACGAAAATGGCGAGTAGGTGAAACGCAATGCAGCCTCTCGCCAATATTATGACTGTTGTCACAAGTTTCAATAAGAAAGCTGTGGGCTAACGGTGGGGTAGCGGTGGGGTAACGGTGGGGTACGAACACCTCAACCATTCACCTCAACACTACAATTCTATCGCGGAAGTTATCTTTCAATTGGCAGTGGGGTGGCAATGAGATGGCTGTGGCCCAAACCAGCTAGGGAGGGCTTTATATCACGACCACTACCGTATGCGCCCGGATCTTTAACATTATTCATCTGAAGAACTGATAACGTAACCCACAAGCGAGTCGGCTACTTCTCTAACTGCTCTAGCGCGCGCGCAACTACTAACTTAACTACTTTAAAAAATTCTAAAAAAATTTAATAATTTAAAGTAGCTATACTGCTTTTTTTTATACATAAAAAAGTTATATTTTTACTTTTTACAGCGAATATAGTATATTTTTAGATATTAGCTACTATAAAACAGTAATATTAAAAAATTAGTTTTTTTTTTAATATTATTCTACTATAGCTAGTTTAGTTAAAAAGTTATTTAAGTTTAAAAAGTATAACTTTTTATTAACTTTTTTTTAATATTACGTCTTTGTATAAAAATATAATATAACTACTAATATAAAGAATAAATAAGCGGCGCGGATAAGTAAGCGGCGCATCTTCTAACTGCCCCAGTATATACTACTTATACTTATAATACTACTACTAAAAAAATTCTAATTAACTTATAAAAAAGCTTTTATAGTTTTTATTTTTTTAGTTATTTAAAATAAATTAATATAAAGCGTACAACGCGTTACTACTATATATAATATTTTTAAAACTATAATTTATTATTAATATACTAGATAATCTGTATAACGTAATTACTAGTCTAATTTAAAACTACTAATTAAGCTTAAAAAAAGTAATTATTACTTATATTTTTAAGTTAAACTTATAAAAATTTGCGCCTATACTAAATACTATATATAATATAGCTAATTAGTTACTTACTGCTTAAGAGGCGGGCTATATTAGTATTAAGTAGTTTAATAACTTTATTAAGCGCTAGCTAAAGCTTTAAGTTTAATTAATCTGCTAGTAAAATTACTATTAAATTCTATATAAAAATTTTAAAATTATATATTTTTAGTTTAAGCTACTGTATTATATAAAAAAAAAATATAGTATTATTAATAAAAATATGTATAACTTTAACGAAACAGACTTTATAATAAATATAATATTAGCTTAATTAGTAGTTATAGTATTAAAAAAATAAAATTAACTTAAAAATATTTAGCTAAATAATTAAAAATAAATTATAATAATTTAGAGAATTAACGCGTGCAGCTAAATAATTTTTTTTTATTATTTTTATAAGTAAATACTACTTTTATATACAGTATAAAAGTAATAATATTCTATTTAGTTAGTATATATTACTTAGTAAGATAGACTAAATAATAAATAAGCTAAATATATATTAGCTAAAGTATTTTAATATTTATACGCAGAGCCGTACAGTAAAAATATATTAACTATTTATTATTAATAGCTATAAAAGTTATAAATTTTTAGCTTTTTAAAACTTCTGTAAAATAAATAAAATTATTACTTTTTATATATTTTTATATTTATTATACTTTTTTTAATTTTTTAATATAAAGTGTTTTTCGCTTTTAAAGCGGGCGTATAGTAATAAAATTTTTAATTTAGTACGTAATTATATTAACTATATTAATAAAATTATTTTTTTACTAGCTTTTAAAAAAGTTTTTAAATAATTTTTTATAAAAAGTAATATATACGTAAACTTCTAAAAAACAGAAATAGTTTTATATAATTTAAAAATAATATTATTAAAGTTTAATATAAAGCTATATACGTTTATATTAGCTTTTTTTAAAACTATTTAGTAGAAAGCTAAAATACTAAATAACGCGTATAAGCTAAAAATTTAATTAATATTAATTTATAACAGAATTAAAAAATATAAAAACTTATTATTTATTTTTATTATTAAAGCTTTTAGTTAGTTTAAAAAAAAAGCTAAAATAATAGCTTATTTAGCTACGTTACTTTAAAGCTAAATTAAAAATTTTAAAAAAGCTAATAAAGCTGCTACGTAGTGTAGACAGTAAAATAAAAAATAAATTTAATAGTAAAAAACTTTAATAAAAGCTAAAAAAGCTAAAATTATAGCTTAAAAAAACGTTAAAAAGTAATTAAATAAAAAAAAGTATAAAAAAATAGCTTATTTTAATAGTAGCTAGTAGTTAAAAGCGCGCTGTACATACTATAAAAAATAAAAATATAATTTTTATATATATAAAATAACAGTATAACTACTATAGTTACTTTTTATATTAAGTTATTACAGTATTTTTTTAAAGTAGTTAAGTAGGTGGTTGTGTAGGTACTAGAGTAGTTAGAAAATATACTACTCGCTTATCCGCGCCGCTCGCTTATTTTTTATATTATAGTTACTTTTTATATTAATTTACTATAGTGTTTTTTAAAAGTAGTTAGAAAAGTAGCCCGCTTACTTATCTAGCCCGCTTGCTTATTCTTTATATTTTACTAAAAAAACTATTTTTTTTTCTATATTTTATTTAAAACAGCTATTTAAAAAGTAAAAAAAACTTTTTAGCTAAAAAATTAGTATATTTACTATATACTATTTGTTTTTTATAGTAGTAAACTTATAGTTTTTTAAGTAAAAGTTAGTAGAAACGTACAGTTACTAGATTAGCTATTTAAATAATATAAATATAAAGTTTTTAATTAGTTTTAAAAAAATTAATATATTTAAATATTAAATATAGCTAGTAAAAATTAAAATATAAGCTATAAAATTTTATATAAGATTTTAGCGTACAGATTAGCTCTATTTAATTAATAATATAATATATTATTTCTAACTAAATACTAAAATAGTTTATACTAAAATCGTTTATACTAGAATAGTTTATACTAAAATCGTTTATACTAAAATAGTTTATATTACAATAAATTCTCCTGCTAATTTTTAGATACTTACTAATTAAAAATAACTTTTTAATATATAATTTAGAATTAATTTTTTTTAAAAGTACTTTAATAATAATTATAATACACTAGTATAATACTAAACAGAAAAAAAAATAAACTTAGCTACTAATTAATTTGCTAGTACTTAGCTAGAGATACCATAGACGACCTAGTTAAAACTATAGTTAATACAGCAGGGGACTCGTCCCAAACAGTTAGCATCTATTACGTAAAAATCAGGATCTTAGACAGGTAGTAGGGATGATACTTGCACACCTGATGCTACTATTATGCGCCAAAAGGCCCGTTGAATTAGATTGTTTGCATCAAGGTCATCAAATCTCAATAGCGTCTTGCACATCTCTGTAGATTGCTTGATTACTTGATGCAATGAAGACTGCGCTAGATATCCCTTTGAAGTTGATTTGATGCTCATTTCGAAATTTTGATTCGTATGTGCTATTACTTATTCACGAGACATATCGTCATACCTCATGGGGAACTGTGCGGAAACGGCCAGGCATCCTGTAGCAAGAGTGAGCCAAGACCTAGGTTTTGATGCTTTCAGCCTCATTCAATCACTCTTTCAGTTGAAACATTCTTAGAAGTGATTAGGTCATACAAGTACCTAGTTTTCCATTGCCTTCCTTGATCGCTCATTTGTAGAGTTCCTCACTTTCTGAACTTCCCAATAATGCCTATCCGCAGATCAATCTAGCGCACAGGGTGTGATCAGCAAAGTTGTTTCCGAGTGCTACACTTGGACTTATGATCATGGAATTAATTCCGTCATCATCTAAGCCCGCTGCATGCTGTCTTCCCAGCTCTCCACTTCTACCATGTTTGTGGCGACACGGCAACCATCCGAATTTGGAAGCTCGGGAAGAGCAAAGAAACAGGGCCAAGCGAGCTGCATGATGCTCTTGTCTCAAAAATGGCTTCTACATGGCCCTTTGAATACTATATTCCATCTTTTACCCCATGACCACCACGGGAAATGCAGCGCGTGCATAATCTAGCCTCTCCCATGCATCACAGTTTCGGCATCCAATCGCAATGCCCGGAAGACATGCTCCCAGATCTTCTTTATGCCGCAGTCGATATATTGCTTTATGGAAGCTTGTGTGCTTGCCAGGGGCGTATCTTTGATGTTTCTCGCCTGCATCGTTCCGAGCGAGGCTTCGAGGATCGTCTGCCATGGTGCGAAAGCTCACAAATCCGCTTCCTGTGACAACAATTGCATGAGGGGCAGCTCGAATAGCTTGGTACGCTCATATCCTTGTTACCCAGACTAGTACACTTTGGCACTGCATGATGCAGAAGCCCATGACATTTCACTTCCGAGGCTCACAGTCCTTGCGACTTTACCAGATTTGTAGAATTCAGCTTCGACCAGAGCGCATCAAATATCACGACATAAGTGGCCAGACTATATATGACACTTGTGAAAGTGATAAAAATGGCTTCAAATCTCCTTTCTAAAGACTGAGCGCATTGTCTTCCATCGATTACAAGCCTTTGGGTTCACAGCCAAAGCCTACCTAGCAGCTTAACCCTGCCCAATATCTGCTGCAATAAGCTCTTGTTCAAGCCGCGGTTGTCATTATCCGTCCCATGTTCCTGGAACTACGCATGCAGCAACGCCAATATTTTTTCGATGGGATTCGTGCAAAGACAGTCTTATTCGTCGACACCGGGGGTCCCCAGTTTGTTGACGAAATCCTGGATGCGCCCTATGATGATTCATAACCCGTTTAATGCTGCCGCTATCAGTTACACTAGATTAGAATTGGAGTGATACGAGCCGGTCTAGCGCGGTACTTGGAAGGAGCTCTAGGCCATTGCAAAATTCGTCGAGCTCTTTCTCAGTTGAGAATTAGAGCTCGCCCGTCCAAATGGGCCATGCAAACCGGTCGGGGAAGTCCTTGTTAAACAGTCAATATCTTCTGGCTTGTTTGTTCGCCTGTTGCTTCTTGATCTTTCTGAATCCCTGCAGAGGATTTAGTAGCGACGTCAGATCGTATGGTGCCTTATTTTGGGGGAGTTGGGGTCGATTGTCAAGTTCTGGGTCGAAATCACTCGGCCATTCTTTTCAGCCCAGCCGATGTTTAACTCTCTATATTGTACAACTGTGTCTGGCTGGTGTGGCATCTTGCTCATGTATGGATAGCAGACAATAGCCACACTTCCCGAGATAATACCGGGGGCGGGTAAAATGCGGTTGGATAACTTAGAAGTCAGATGCTTCTGTTAAACACTACTTTGGACGTTCTTTATTCTGTGCTCTTTTTCTGTGTGGGGACGAGGCTGGTCAACAAATGCGACACGATTCAAACCATGGCCGTCAAGCTTATTCTGATTATTTATTGAATAATGCATGCTATGTTCAACAATAATGTGCGGTGCAGAGACCAACTATATACAAGAAATGCTAGGGTATAGCTTAGGTTACGGGCGTAGGTGCCGAACATTACAAAGAGATAATCCACACATGTACATCATTGTCCACCTAGCATCGTGAGATACGTCTAAGCTGCTGACTGGGTAGAGTTGAGCTGGCTCAGGATAACATCTGCCGCCTTCTCGGCAACCATGTACGTCGACACAGCGGTAAAAGTGCCGGGAATGCGCGGGTAAACCGAAGCGTCAACAACACGCAGACCAGTGGTACCGCGAACCCGGAAGCTGGAGTCGAGGACGGCGTTAGGGTCGTCGTCGGCACCGATGGGGCACGTCGAAGAAGCGTGGTGGCCCCAGGCGCTGTCCTTGACGTAGTTACCAACGGCCTCGTCAGAGGTCACATCGGCTCCAGGGAGAACCTCCTCAATGGGAACAAGCTGGCGCTTGAAGGCATCGCGAGCGAGAGCCACAGCTTCAGTCATGGCCTGGACATCGGCCTCGTAGTCGCCCCTACCAGTGTCGAAGTAGTTGTAGGTAATCGCAGGCATATCGAGAGGGTCGGACGACTGGAGGGTAACGGTACCGGCAGTGTTGCGAGGGTGCGCCTTAAGGATAGCCCAGGTGAACCAATCGTGCTCAGAGGTAGCGTTGTAGCTGTAGTTGGGGAAGTAGCCACGGAAGTTGACGGGGCCACCGAAAGCGAAAATGTCGAACTCATCGATCTGGGTGGTGGTGCTCTTGTAAAACATGGCAGCTCCAAGACCGGGCGAAGAGTAAATTCCACGATCACCGAGGACAGAATTATTCCATCGCTCGAGACACTCATCGGCGTCGCTGTTGTCGAAGGTGCATCCGTCCAAAGCGCTGAAGTTGCTGGGAGCTTTACCCTGGACCGAGATTTCGTAGTGGTCCTGGAGGTTGGTTCCAACACCCGGGAGGTCAACAACAACAGGAATGTCGAACTGTGCAAGCTCGTCGGCAGGTCCAACACCACTGAGCTTGAGCAATTGAGGAGAGTTGTAGGTTCCACCGGCGACAATGACTTCGCGCGAAGCGGTAGCGGAACCGGGCGTTCCAGATGTGCCAGTGTTCTTAGGGCTAGCCTTGTACAGGTACTGACCGTCGAGGAACTCGACTCCAGTAGCACGGGGAGGGGTAACGGTCTCGTCGAATGTAACCTTGGTCACATGGCAGTTTAGTCTGACGTCGAGAGGGAACCTCTTGCTGCCATCCTCGTTCTTCGCATCGCGGACGGCAACCACAAACTCCCTGGAACCAGTGCGGTGGGCATCATCGGTCGACAAGGGGATCTGGTAGTATGCAGGCTGGCTGTCGCGGGTGGCGGAATCTGCGTTGGCGTCTCCGGCAAGTAGGGTTCCCAGATTGATGACGGAATTGGTTTCATTGCCCAGAGCAAAGGCACCTCCCGTAATCATGCTAAGCAGCTGTGGGTCGGCGAGAACGAAGCTGAGGGGAGCTTGCTCGGTAGTAAGCCATCCGTCATAACCGTGGCCACTGGCGCCAGGGAGAAGGTAGTTGTTCTTCTCCAATTTGGTGAAGTAACGGCGCATGTTCTCCGCTGACCAGGAAGAATCGCCGGTAAGCTGTGCAATATATTCGAAGTCGGATTGATGAGGGTAAACTGCGATCAAGGCGTTGTGGGCGGTGCAACCTCCCAAGCTACCGGTGCGAGGGTACAATGTTCCCTTCATGGTAGAACCCTCTGGAGGGCTGAGGCCGGTGTATTCGCCACCATCTGGGGTCTCGTAGGTGGTCTTGAAATCGCGGGCTTGTCTTTCATCGTCTGCGTAGTGGCGGACGAAGAAGTTCCAGGCTAGGCTGGGGTCTTCGGAGACCCTAGCGTTGTAGGCCGGAACAGTGTAGTTGACGTTGGCGGCCTGGTCATCACCGGCCTCGATGAGGAGAGTCTTGTGGCCAGCGAGAGCTAGTCGTGCAGCAAGTGGACCACCACCTGCACCAGATCCGACAACCACATACTCGTAACCGGTCAGGTCAACGGCAAATGCCAGGGAGGCAAATGCCGCGGCAGATCCAAACAATCGTTGAAACAGCATGTTGAGGTGGTTGCAGGGACACTAAATCCATGCTTGTCAGTCACATCTGGGCAAACATGGGTTGTGGAACGTACATATGCCTGGGTATTCCTACTGGTGATAGCCTAGGAAAGTGCCTGCTTCTACGAGGGGTGATAGCGGCATCACTCTTTATACCAGCTCGCTCTTTCCAGTACCCCTCTTTTCGAGTAGGCAAGCCCCTTTCCCATTTGCTTTGTCGGTCACTGAAATTTTAAGTGCATAGTGGACTAAACGGTGCTCTCGCCCGTCTTGGAAGGTCACCGAAGTTGCCATCGTCGCCCTAGTCAATTGTCATCATCGACCTTGGCCACCCTCTATGACTAGCGCATGGGAGTGAGCGTTAAGCTACCCCGCAGTCGAATTTCATCAAAAACGACGATTGGTTGCCTTTGTATCGGTGTTTTTTCTATCGAATCTGCACCTGTATTGTGAGCGAATCCTTCGATTTGCGATGCAGATGGGTTCCGCGGATGACGTTCGCCACATCCAAACAGGTCGGGTCCCCGGGCGGACAATTCCCATGCATAGGGATTGGGGGTCGACTGGCATAGGCACGTTCCTGATTCTGATCGGCACCCGTACGTGTTCTCCAAACCGAGGACGCGGGCAGAACCGCTTCGAGGCTGATGTTTCGGCGATTTGACGTTTTTGCGCTTCTGCTCCGCACCCTAAGTGCCGCGCCGAAGTGCGACCGACCAAAGCAGAAGGTGATGTTCGCGAGGCGCGAATGCTTGCACCGATCTTCTAGGGCCTGCACTGAACCTGCGTTAGGGCGTCCATGTGCATGACAGCCTCTAGAGGGGAAACACGGCAAAGTACCACATTTCATCTCTGGGATGCGATGAGTACTGGGAAACGCCAAGCTGCTTTGTGGCTCTTCTAGGCGCAATTTTTATGTGGGTTGACACAGTGTTTTTCTGGTCATTGCGATGGGCGGGCGTTACGGGAGGCGACGTTGAGTGGACGGGTTGGGAGTGCGGAGTGCGGCGGACGGCTGATGGTCCCTAGTGTGAATCCAAGGCTTTCTCCTGCCCAGGCCAGCTTGGTTACGCCCAGGTACCCATGTGGGGAGCCAGAAAAACCCGATCCATCAAGCCAACCCAGGGCATTCCGCGGTCGCCGCCCCCCGACCGTTCCTGCAATGCGGAGCAAATCCTTTTGCAGATGCTACCGAGGCGTTCGACCCGGCTGGTATCGCCCAAATCAATAAGGGGGGGCAGCCTTGACTCGAGACATTCGACAGCGACGGCATCAGGCGGGAGGCACCTCTAGTGTCATGGTCTCGGGTCTGCAGGGACGGTAAGGGGCACAAACGAAACATCAGTGCCTCTCGGGTCTCGACCCAAGCTCCAAGGGAAGGCTAATTCCGCACCTATATGCGGACATGATGGCTATCACGCGATCGCTGCGTTCGCTAATGCTCTTAACAGCTGGGGTGGGTTAAGAGTTGCTCCTGAAACGGACGGCACACCGTCAAGACCAGTTCCAGAGTCCCACATGCACGTGGCAACCTGTCTTTAGCCGGTGATTCGCTTCCCATAAGTTTATCGTTGGCTCCTCATCTGAGATGAGTCGATTCTTCGCGCTACTCCACTTCAATCGAGAGCATCATGGCCTCTGATATTCCAAATCGAGGACCGGAGCTCCTCGGCGTTGACGCAGCGTTTGTGGCCATGGCCATCGTCGCTAATGCGCTGAGGTGCTTTGTACGTGTCAGGATGGTGAAGGCCTTTGGTGTTGATGACTGGCTTATGGCTATTGCCACGGTAAGTTTCCCTATCCTGATTCTTGCTCAATCATCAGCTAAAACCACAGCTCTCATTCATCGGATATTCAACTTCGTCTATTCTGGGAGTCCATTATGGAACTGGTCGGCACCATCGGGATCTGGAACCAATAAACGTCCAAAAGGGTTCCAATTGTTGGTGGTTCTGCTACCTCTTCTATTGCACGACAATGATCACTTCCAAGATTTCAATCGGATTCTTTCTCCTGCGCATCTCCGTTCGCAAACTACATTCTTGGATCATCTACGCAGCCATGTTCATTTCGGTCGTGGCCGGAATCGTCTTCTTCTTCGTTACCCTTTTCCAGTGCCACCCTATCCGCTATTTTTGGACACGCTACAATGGTGCTTCGGGAACCTGCATCAACGTCGAGGTTATCGTTGGCCTTGCCTATCTTTACAGCGTCTTCAGCATCATCTCGGATTTCACTTTTGCCATCATCCCTGCTTTCCTTGTTTGGAACTTGCAACTGAAGAGGAGGACGAAGATCGCATTATTACCCCTTCTCACAATGGGTTGCGTGTAAGACAGCCTAGTACGCTCTGATATTCAACTCTGACCATCAACTCAGTGCCAGCTCTGCCGTAGTTGCCCGTCTTCCATACTTGGTGAGGCTTAGAAATCCAGATGACTTCCTCTGTAAGATTCACCAGCAACCAATTATTCGTCCTGATCTAATGTTTTGACAGGGGAAACCTTGGACGTTGCCATTTGGAGTACCGTGGAACAAGGACTTGCGATCACGGCAGGATCCCTTGCCACTCTCCGCCCGCTTTTCAATCTCGCAGCCCATCGGCTGGGTCTTACTACTGCACCTTCTAGGATGCGTCCGTCTGGTTACGGCGGCTATGGCGGAGCATCGCCAGCAGCAAGTCGCGTTCTCGAGAGTCGGCGCAAACAGAGCCAAAGCGAGCTGAACACGTTCAAGCTGTCCACCCAGGTCGAGGCACGTGGCTCTGACGAAATAAAACAAGAGGAGGTCGACGTTACCATCAAGTCGCCTAGCTGGTACCAAACAGGATTTCACAAGTCCAGACGCAACTCATCAGTCGCCATGAAGAAGCTCACCGGCGACAGCGAAAGCGAAAAAAGCCTCCACGGGCGGAGTTCAAAGGAAAGCCTAGACAACGACGGTATGGCGATCATGGTACAAAAGAGTTTCTTCGTTACGGACGAGCGCAGCTAGGCGGCAACTCGACGATGAGAATCACGACCATCTTTGTCACTCTGTAATCTTAATAACGCCGGATATGCTCCGAGTACCAGGTCGGTTGCAGCCAAGGTACACGACGCGCACGTCGCGATCGCCATTCCTTCACACAAAAGGGGACTTTTGGCACGTTTTCGACACGGGCCTTACCCGTCCGGTACCCACAACTATATTCTTTTTGTTCTTAGCCATTTAGTCACGTAAGTGGTCCACGAGTAGACGCCTCCGTACGAATACTAATGAAGGCGCAGGCTGGCGCATCAAGATAATTATTTATACTATTCTTCTATTTTGATGATCTCGAACATTCTCATTTACTGAACTGAATCGTGATGCCGTCCCGTGTGATCAACAGACAGCCTTGGGCCTTTTCCGCGTCCATCCGAACCCTGTGTCGGTTGGGCCACAGTGCAGGCTGTGAGACCAGGACCCTTCCCAACACTGACAATCCCCGCATGCTCCCATAAACGTGGCAATCCCCACAGATTGCATAACAGCCTTGTTCCCTTTGCACATCCACGAGTGTTCATCAGTGACCTTGACTGTTTTTTTTTTTTGGAAAGCCTTCACAATGTTTCACCGCTTCTTCAATCATGAATCGGCCATGCTGACTTTGCGCACGTGATTGAATCTGACATTCATTGATGTCATCCGTGTTTGAGATCAATCAAGGATCAGTTTGAAATATAAGTCGCTCGTCTGGAATCCAACGCCAAAGCAAGTATAGCTCGTCCTTTGTGTGTTTGACGGGCATCATGGGGGTTGAAGCTCGCAAGGCCCGATAGCCACGTGCTTTCGACCATTGAGTGATCTAGGCTTTGCGATAGCGAGGCTTCGATTGTTCCTGCTCTCAGATCAATCATGTCCGCGGACGCAAGATAATATTAATGTTCTTCACGATGCCGAGCATTGAGCTATTTGTCATGAGTCAAGGCCTCACGCCAAAGGGCAACGATACCAATTTTACTAGCTGGCGAAGGAATGCACGACTACGTCCTTGCAATGACGGTCTCAGCTATG
Organism: Corynespora cassiicola; assembly: GCA_022059125.1. NCBI lineage: Eukaryota > Fungi > Ascomycota > Dothideomycetes > Pleosporales > Corynesporascaceae > Corynespora > Corynespora cassiicola. The sequence goes on along the minus strand of JAEUWY010000011.1, from coordinate 4,133 downwards.
CGGATTTCAATATCCACTCTGCGGGTCAGTCTGACTATCGAGCGTGACTATGGGAATGGTATTTGGAATCTACCCTCAACAAGAAAACGGCCCAGCACCCAGGAGGGAGCTAGAAGCGCGCCATTAGCCCAGACCCCCACACCCCCACCAATCCACTCACGGCCCTTGAGTAATGGCTGCTAGTCTGCGAACGGCACACAGCCGATAGTCCCGTGTTCCAGAGCCGATGTCTTGAACTCGCCCACGATTTGACCGTTGCCACTGACATACCCGAGCTTCAAGCTATGGGAGCTCCATATGGCTTCTTTCATTTAGTAAAGCAGCGGCTAACAACTGTTGCGACGTCTTCATACGCCATTACCCGAAGTCTTTCGGAGACAGCCGCCATTTACCCCACTACCAATGGAAGACCAGCGTTCCTTGCGTACATCTATGATTGCAGCCTTTCAAACCCAGTCACCAGTACACCAGGTAGGGAGAAGGTATCCGAGCCAAGATACTTGACCAACGTCGCCCATTGTCCGTTCAGCTACCCACAACGAACGGGCTTAACAAAAATTTTCAGCCCTCAGACCCTCAAAGACGGTGACGTCCACCCCCTGAACAACTTGAAGAACCCGCTTTGAGCCTCTTGCCACCACCCTGGCAGTAGCGTCAAAAATCTCACGAGTCCCCTGTTTGCTTTTCCTGTGTCTTCCATTTGTGGACGTTGCTGCAGCTTCTCATGCACGCCCCTGCATCGAAATTTTAACACACGTGGAGTGGAGTATCGATCTGCGATCCATGCCATACCAAACCAGCCGGCATACCCTTTGCCCATGACCTGTGCAGCTTCGAAAGTTACGATAGACGGCCTGCCGACAGCCAGGAGTGCGGGAATACGTGATCTCTTCTTCGGTGTTCTGCCCTCTCTAAGCCTTTTCACCACGTGGTTCTATTCTGCTTTAGAGTTTGGACACGCGACCGACAAGCATATACGCGCAAGCTTCGCTAGCATGATAATCGGGATGATATCGATAATGGGTGTCAAGTCCCCTGGGTCTATTATAGCGCACCCGTTCTTGCCAATCACTGGAACCCTATGTCTTGCTGCACAAGCGTCGACTAATGATTATGAAAGCATGACCATCACTGTGGAGAACAGTGGCTGGTATGTTGGAGAGATCGAGCCAAATACAATCGAACGGCGATGTCATCAACTTCAATTGACAGGATGCAGCAATTCCTCGCCATCGATGAACCGCTCGAGATTTTCTGCTGTCTCTTCGTACCATGTCCGCAGTGTCCCTTCCTCTACATAACCCATGTGAGGTGTCAGGAGCACTCTGCTCTTACCCGGCTCGTCCCAGTTCTCATATCTCCACGGGCTATCAGCAGGCAGAGGTTCGATGTCAAAGACATCCAAGGCGGCGCCTCGAATATCCCCTCTTCGAAGCGTGGCAAGAAGTGCCGCCTCGTCAATCAATGGACCCCTGGAGGTGTTGATGAGGAGGGCAGAGTCTTTCATCCAACCCAGTTCATGCGCGCCCACGATGCCCCTCGACCGTGCGCTCAACACGTAATGCAAACTGATCACATCCGAAGATCGGAATAACTCTTCCTTGCTCAAAACCTGAAACGTCTTCTCGTTCTCGCCCACGATGCCTCCGCCTGTCACGGGTAGTCCGACCTCCTCTGCAAGCTGGTCTGCCCTCTGTTGCGTGAGATTGGCGCTCCAACATACGATCTTCATACCCCAAGCCAGCAATCCCACGCGCGCAACCAGAGCACCTATCCGCCCAAAGCCAACGAGGCCGAGCGTCTTCCCTTGCAACCCGATAGCGAGTTCCGTCTGCCACGCGGGCGCGACCCCCTTGCCCTTGAGAACCGCGTCATCCGCAGCGACATTTCTTGCGAGGGCTAAGATCAGAGCCCATGCATGCTGCGTCGTGGGGTGCCCGCCGCCCTTCTTGATGTCTATTCTCACACGAGCCGAAGGCCCGCTGCCCTTTCCATCTGCTCTGCCCTTGCCGGGCGCAGCGTGTACCCGTATTCCCAATTCCTTCGCAGCTTTGAGATCGAATGTTTCGAACTGTGTGCCAGTTGCCAGTATCAGCTTAAGGTTCGGCAATTGACGAAGTAGCTCGCTGGGAAAGGGGGTGCGCTCGCGCATCGTGGACAAGACGGAGAAGGGCTTTAGGCGGTCGACGAGGGCTCTGCGTTGAGCATCAGTGGTCTTTGGGTGCGTATAAGCTGGCAGTGTGTCATTGAATGTCGTGATGTCCACCTTGGACGCCTCGATCCCCGAAAAGTACTGCCGTGCGATATTGTGGTAGTCGTCAAGTATGCCAACTTTGATCGGAGACGCCATCTTCTGGGTAGCTGATAAGTTCAACGGCTGAAAGTGAGACTCAAGGACTCGAGATCCTCGGAGCAATCGGCCGGACATATCGTGGGGATTAGGTCACTTTAGTTGGGTGGCCCCGCCATTAGAAGGGAGGATTGCGAATGAGGGGCTACCGAGGATGAACAAAGAGCATCGCGCCATCCGAAGTCCATCATGCCCATCGTCAGATATACACTCGTGAGAGTTAGTCGGCTATGGTATCCTCATCAATGCGATTGACTGGATAATTGATGTGAATTGGTGCGGAAAAGCGAATGCGATGAGTGGAAAACCTGACCTTGCCGAAATCTGTGCCGGAAGGTGATGACTCAGCGTTCTCCGTCTCAGCTCATCACCCACGAGTAGATTTCTTTGTCTGCATCAAAGTGCTGAACCAGTCACCCGGCAGTACCTGCCAAATTACCTTATAAAGCTAGGATTTGGCTGTCGTCCAGTAACCTTGAATTGGATATTGATGTGTTGTTTGTTACAAACATCACTCAAGATTGATTTGACATCCCAGCATCAACTGCGACAAAACATTTTGCCCTATCTGAAAACCTGTGGAAAGGCATCAATATGTGCTGGGGTGAACACAAAATCAATGGCGCTGTGGCGGTACGGTGCACGTCGGGCTAGTTAGTTGTGAACCAGGACTTGCGGATCCATATGAGGCTACGATAAATCAATAAACGCAACTGCTGGTGTATGGGTATTTTAGAACACCCAAGCAGTCGTGTACAAACTGAGGTGCTCCATCGAACCATTGGAAGGAGGGCCATCCTGATTTGTCAGCCTTTACCCCTCACTAACGTGTTCGGCAAGCGAGTGAGACAGACAAGTGAGTGAGACAGCCCCACCGCGCGTCGCGTACGAGCACCCTTTAACCACAATAACATAATATATCTTTATCCCCTCAGTCTACAAAAAAAGGCAGACTTACTTTAGCTATTTAAGTATATAATTTAGGTTTATTTAAAAGTCTCTGTTAAGCAGCTTAATTATACAACGTATTTTACACAACTTTTACGTGCTGCTATTATAGTACTTTTTTAAGATGCAACTTTTGCTTAGCAACGTGTAAACTTACAGCTACTAAAAAAAAAATTTTTTTTTAGCGTATTTTTAACTTTATTACGCAAAGATTTTTTTTCTAAATTTTAGTTATATAAAAAACTGCTAATTTTATTCTCTAAACGCGCGATAATTTTTAACCCTAAATTATTAGCTAAAAGTAAGTTAAAAACTTTATTAATTACTAGAAAATACTTTATATAATTTATAATTATAAGTATAACTACTAGCAAGCAGTATATAAAAATTCTACTATTATCTAAGCGTAGTTTAACTTTGTACGAAATATAATTACAAAGTATAAAATACTTAAAAATAATATATATAATTTTAATAAAACTGGTTTCTAGATAGATGTTATCGCGACTTTAAAAGTTATTATAAAAATAAAATAAAAAAATTATATAAAAACTATTTAGTTTAGAAACTGTAAATAGGTTACTGTTATACACAGAGTTAACGCTTAAAAGTAGAAAGTTCTGTTTTTTATTATTTTTACAGCAAAGCTTTACTAAGTAATTTAGTATATAAACTGTAATCTACTATATAACTAAATAATTACAGTTAGTAAAAACAGCTAAACAGACAATTAAATTAGATACAAATAGATATAACACTTTAATAGGTATATAAAGGCTCGTATAAAAAGGATAATGCGCTTTTTTATTATAGACGGGTATAGAAGCTATTATTT